>JAOPTO010002155.1:0-94273 GCA_033822845.1 Tetrapedia diversipes
CGAATATGTTCATTTTTTATATTTAATTACTTAGAATGAAATTTTTTAATTTTGTACGTAAGTATAAGGATTCATCGATTTTCGGAGATCATTTTCTGCTGATTCTCAAGCGTAGGAGGACTAAAAATGCAGGATCAATAGAAAAATAAACGGTAAAAATCGATGATATTTTATATGTAAAATAAATATGATCCTGTATTTGTGTGATTCACTGCTGTAATTTTTCTTGATTATAGTAATATTTTAAATACTTCGAAGTCTTCATTATAAATTAGAACTTTATTATAAAGTATCTAAAGTTTTTACTGATTTGTATAAATCAAATTTATAAATAAATTATAATGCAATAACTTTACCTAACTTCGTTTGTTCTAAGGCGGCTGCTAAAGCATCACCAAAGCTCTGACTATGTGATGGAACTGAGCAATAGTCCTCTTCTTCGGTGTTTCTCGAAGATGACGCAACTGTCATACTAGAATACAGTTTTCCATGGGAGGAATTAATCGATGGCCACAACGTTTGCGATTTTAAGCGTGTTCCAGTATTTCGCAACATTTCCGCGAATGAAGGTTCTGGTTCATGAGTGAGGTTGTCAGTTTGCTTGGGTGCAACAATTTCGTCTAATGTAGTTAGAGGTGGACTACTAGCTACACTTGAAGCCGTTGTAGATTCCTGTGGCGATGGTACACTTTCTCTGTAGATAGATATTTATACTTTATTAAATGTTTCCATTTCAGTTTTTATATGACAATTCATGTTGAAATGCAATAAATATTCTTTTTTAATTCTTAAATAGTAAATGATAAATTATATACTACTACATTTTTTCTTGTATACCAATTATATACATTCCTGTTCCGAGTATTTGTTATTAAAAAATGTACACCTACTATTTAAATATATAATTTAAAAAAATATTTTGTCTTATAACATTTTCTACTTTTATCTTAAAATTATTTAAAAATTCTAACTCGCTTGTTCCAAATGTGTGAAACATTTATATTAATTTTATGCAGTAAATAACAATCAAACTTTAATATTAAAATTAATGATGTTTCACATGAAAGTAACATATTGATAAACGTAAGTGTACATACTCCGAAAACAACAGTTCTGGCTGCCACTGAGGAAAATGTCGTTGCGAGTCAATGTGCACAACTGGTGTTGGATATCTTCCCATTCGTTTATTTTCTTCTTCAGTAATCTTTCTTTCTCTTTTCCTTTCTTCGCGTTCTCGTTGTTGCCTATGTTTGTGTCGCAATGTCAACTGATCTGTAAAATAGATTATAATATGAACTAAAACACTAATGAAAATCAAAGTGTTTATATTTATTTTAACGAAAAAAAATTACTTTGGAAAGAAGATAGAACTTCTTCTGATACAATTGGTGGTTTTAATTCAATTTCAGCAACTTCAAATTGGCAAGTTAAGGGCAAATGACATAAATATCTTAATCTACGTCTTAGATCTTCTGTAAAGCTTCCACTTTCTTTTTCTAAGAGTTTTCCTGTAATAACACGCGGAGCATTTTCAAGGCTTCCATACTGCATTTCCAACATCTTTACATTCATTGCATGAAGATATAAATGTTGTCCATCTTCCGCTAAAATAGAGTATTTTAAAAAATTATATTATTCTTTTAATGAATAAATTTAGTAATATATACAAAGTATCAATTAAGAACCTTGATAAAAATAAAAGAATTTTGGTATGCCCGAGGTTGACTGAATGTTATTAGGTGAATTTTCAATAGGTTTTAATGTTTCTTCATCCATATTTCTTACATCCATTTTTGTCAAAACATTTGTTTTTTCACGCTCTTGAAATTTTGGTTGGGAAAGAACTTTTTCAGTATCTACATTTCCCATTTGCGTTACAGTTTCGTTCATAAGAACATTTCCTGATTCCGATTTTATCTATAAAAGACGTTTTTGTAAAAAAAATTAGTTTTAGGTCTAGGAAACTACGGCTTAGGAATTAAGAAATACGCTTCTATTAATTTTACCCTTTGTAACAACTCCTGTTCTCTTTTAAAAAGCTCATCAAGAGCTTGTTCAATATAACAATTTTCCGGACAATCAGGATTATCAGATAGCTCAAATTGTAATTGAATACGTTCACATTCAATGATATTCATGACCTGAATTGTAATCAATGACATAAATTATAATTAATGTTTACAGATTTATATATTTTAGTCTTAGTTTGTAAGTTCTTCGAACGTACATCTTCTGTATTTGCTATGAGAAGTTTTGAATAAACCCGATTACTAATAGCTTCTGAAACTGGAAAAAAATTTGTTGGATTTTGAGTTACAGATCCAACAGGCACTGCAAGTAATGATCCTTTTTCACGACGCATCAAACATAAAGTAATGCTATCTCCTAAACTTAATGTACCTTGAGTAACTTCAGTAACACTGACATTAAAAAAATGTAAAATTATTATTTTTTCAAGATTTAATTTTGAAAACATTATTTATATTTAAGTAAATTACCTTTTTAAATCAGATTTTTGAATAGATTCATAACAAATAGGACATTTTCGCCAAGATTTATCAGACAGTGACAAATAATGAAGGAGGCAAGGCCAACAATACACGTGACCGCAACGAGTCATTTTTCCAGCAACCGGTGAGCACAAACATATAGGGCACGATAAACTTTCAGAATTATGAAGTTTCTAAATCGTAAAATTTTGTTATTATCGTAATAATAGTAACAGATATAATTGAAAAATTATAACTTACAATTTGTTCTATCAGTTTCCAATCAACTAGCATATCAGGATCATTTAGATATAAAGTGTAATTTCCACTGTCAGTAACAACAAACTGGCAGCTAAGAAATAAAAAAGACAACAAAGTTGATTTACATTATTCCTATTGGTATTGTAGCTATTAGATTGATACTATGATTGATGTATAATATACCTAGCTTGCAAAAACTGTTCTTTATTGTACTTATGCCGCTGTATTGGTGGAAGCCATCTATTACTGTTGCGAGAGAAACCTTTCATCGATTTTCCATGACTCCATGTACTTGAACCACTTTGCATTTCACGTGGTTCATAATGAAAATTCAGCAGATGTTTCAAGTTCTGCTTTTTACTTCCTTGGACCACTACTGAGCCAAGCTCAGCTAATTCTGTTTGAACTACCTGTAAGTTAATTTAGATATGATTCATTTATATTAAATTCATCAGCATTATTAAGTATGAAAATTAACCTCGGTATCCTCCTTTGAACTGCCATGATATTGTCCTTTAGGTTTTGGTCTCTTATCAAAACTTTTTGTTTTCTGTACATTGCATTTCCTTGAATGTTCAAATTTTGAAAAACTGCTAGTACCTGCTGGTTCACGTCGGCGTGAGGTCCTTGGAACAACTTTGCTTGCAACATCTACATAAATAATGATTTATAATTTATGTGTTTTCAATAAGTGAATGACATATTTTATAAAACAATAATAAACAAATAAATACATATAATATATAATAATAATAAAAATGTATATAGAAACTAAAAATGTATTTGAAGATTAGAAAGATATATACTCTTAAGTAATATAAAATATATATAAAGAAATTACAGAAAATATTATGCATATTTTATTAACGTTTTACAAATTAATTAAATATTATGTTTTATCTACTTTTAATTTTTAGAATAATCAGTAAGAAATTTATAAGATATTAAACGTATATTTAATATTTACAATAAATATGATTTAAACAACTAAAAATTAATTAATAAAAGAAAGTTTTCTAAATATCATCAAAAGTAATATTTATTTATCTTTTATTTAATCATTTTTTTAATGGTCACACATGTTAGCATTAACTACTTACTACTTTAACATTATATCAAATATAACACTTGTATTTAATAACCTTTAATTTTGTAAACTAAAATTAAATTTTATCACAAGTACATACATATGAGTTATAATTCATATACTCATGGTTATAAAACAAAGTTAATGATTTATTATTAAGCATAAAAATCACTGATCATTATTTCTTGTGTATGCGGTTATAAATTTATCTTAATTCAGTTAATTTGTCTTGTTTGTACTTAACATGAAATGTACTGATTTATTTCTTGTATACATGTTATTTTACTATGTATATAAATTCAGAATAAGAAAGAAGTAATATATTAATTCTTAGCTTGTAAATGTAATTATTAAAATTTCATGACAAATTAACTAATAATTTCTAGATGATAAGTTAATAAAAAGTTTATGATCTAAATTATTTGCTTAAAACTAATATAATTTTACTTCTTTCTTCTTTATCGATAGTAGTTACATGTTTGAAATTATAACTTTTCATTATATCATATTATTTCCATATTAGGCTATTATATAACATTATATTACCCTAAAAACACATGTTATTGTATATAAATTAATATTAAAAATAATTCTTCTTTCATCTTCAGATAATTAGTTATATTTCAGATTTGAATACTTTTCATTTAATTGTATAATCCATTATATACCATAATTGTTATTTACTTTTTATTTTTATAATTTAAGGTTTTTACAAGGTGATATCCAATATTTAATGAAACATATCAAAATAAATTTTCAAAAATAATGTTTAGTTTTCAAGCAAGAATGTAGTTATGAAATTCAGATATTCTAGCAACATATATAATATTAAACTTTTCCATTATCTTATATGAATTAAAGATTGCGTTTCAAATATTATATTTTGAACAAATATTTCTTTAAATATTCAAGTTGAAGTGTCCCAAATATTGACATTGTAGCTGATGATATATAACTTTCTCAAAGGATTATATAATTTACGGACCTTCTAAGAATATTATGATTCATAAACAAATACATTAAAAAGTGAAATATTAAAATGTGTAAGAAATTATGTGAAGTAAGAAATTAAACGTTTTCTTTGCACAAACTACGCATATAAGCATGATTAAAATTAGCAAAAAGATGACGTTGTTATCAAAGCAATCAACATTCAAACGGCGCACCTTGAGTTTTTTTAGCATCAGTAGGAACCCCCTTTGAAGAGGATTGCGGAAATTTCGTATTTTTTTCCATTTTTGGCACGAATGCGTTCGTGCTGAATTCCAGAGTGATTGAAACTACGGTCTCCTCCGTATGGAGAAACAGTGTATTTTTGCAAGCCCTTCATCTTCTTCAATAAGCCATGTTTCGTTATCGTCAAAGGTGAAGAAAAAATCTTCGAGATGCCGATAATCTACGGCCAATGTAACAGTACGCCGATGACCACAAACGCGTATGTACAGAGCAAAAGCTCTGTCTCCCTTTTTCGTCGTAAACGACGATTATCCTAATACCTGACTTTACAGCCAAAAGCCCTTACGATCTCGTCGCTATAATGGCGACGAAACTAATGACTTGCGCAAACGGAAGTAACATGCAACGCACATAGACTACTTGAATATTTACAGACACTAGATGATAAGTTAGTACATATTTCTGTAACGAATTCTATTTTTGGGTATTTATAGTTATATGTCAAAATTATATAAATACATACCTACTGATTGAAATACATTCCAATTTTAATACGATATTATTAAATGATGTAATATATTTAGTTTCCGTTATTCAAAAGTTTACACGTGTAATGAAAAGCTCAATAAATTTTAAACTGTATTATTCTTTTATGAAATCATACACTTTTTGCACCTTTAATACAAACATTGTTATTTATTATTACATTGAGAAATTTACAGAAGTATTGCACTTAATAAACAATATGTAAAACATTATTTTTAAATATTTTTTGACTATGACTAAATGACTAAAAACAAAATTCGTAATTACTGATTTACTGATATCAGTATAATTCATAGAAATGATATTTTAACAATATATAGTTCATGAAATAATTAAAACTTTATTGTTCAAAATTTTCTACAAACAAAATTTTATTATATTTTTGTTTAAAATAATTTTATCTATTTAATACTAAATCCATATACATTATTAATTTGTAGAAATTGATCGAAATCTGTGTAAATAAACACATATCTTTAGAAGCATAGATAAATCATTTAGTATAAAGTTTTGCTAAAAGATGCCGTAACATGCTATTTTCTAACTTTTTTTTTTCAAGAAAATAATATAGACAATACACAGTAAAGACCTCAAATTTAACATACTTTTTGTAGAGGAATTTTGGCCGTAAATATTTTTTCTTTACGAATTAAAAATTTGATCAGTTTATGGACATCGAAACATGCTAACCACCTAGCGAAGAAAAGGTGGTACTAATTGTACGTACATATCGGTTAACACAGAGGGATACATAATTAAATTTCTTAGCTTATAGATAAGTTTTGAATTTGTCTGGTCTTAAATCGAAGACTTATTCTATACTTCAATTAAAGTTTTGATTTTCGATGAAAAAACAAAATCAGGAAAATATGTTGTAAACAGGAGTACCTGGGAACAGATCGGATTTAGTAATAATAATATAGTTGTCTCTTCGTTCACTAACAAGAAAGAGTAAACTTGCAATTTATAAATGAACCAATAAGGCTCCATGGATATATTGTAAGCGTGATATAAATGACAAGAAGAAAAATCGTAAAAGATAAATGATATATACAAAGTTAAAAGTGTCCCAGATGTTATATTTGCAAAGCTCATATCTAAACAAAATTTTACAGATTAACGGAAAATTTAATAACAAAAGAAATATAGGCACAGTGACAGTACATATCTTATTTGTGATAATATAGTATAACAAAACTTCTAAGCTGCGACTAACTTACGCTTTGAAGATACGAGTTACACGTTGATGATATTTTAAGGTAACGAGAAGTGATTTTTATAGGTTAATAGGAAAAGGAATAAAAGTTATTTTGTTTTTACGAATCTTTTTACTTTTTTAAACAGATATTTTAATTCAACTAAGCAGACTTCGTTAATAAATATTAAAAAGAAAGTGAATATTAATCAGCATTAAAAGAAAAGTAAGTAAACATAAGCGAAGATATATAGAAGGAATATTGAAGCGTTACTTTCAATATGATCAATTAAACGCATGAATTGGAGTGTAAAAGCTTTATTTTTATCGGTCCATATGTATCTGTTGTAATATTGTATTCCCATGTTTAAGCATTCTACGATTGTTGAATTAATTGTATTTCATTTAAAACCACAATACGCGGCTTTTTCATGCGCCGCGGAATTTCGCGCATGCGCCAACGCGAGGTTTACATCTTTGGGTTGGACCTAACAGTCACGTGATCACAGCGCGTATATACGTCCTGCTGCCGGCAAATTTCCTCACTCATTCTTTCGAACCTTTGCGACGAGGTAGTGTTTTCGAATTTACACGCTAACCTTCCAATGATCTGTCATTCTATCTAATGTACAATTACTTTCAAAATCTGTCTACAGAAGGACCGTCTGTTTATTTGCGCGGCAGCTGTTCTTGCAGGCTATTTTGTTCAATCCTAAGCAAGAACCCCTACTTCAAGAATAAGAATCATACATTTCTTTCGCGACCTAATGATTCCTTTCGGCACGTTTGCAAAACGAAAGAAAGTGGAACAAACGTGGGTTCCTATTTTATTTGAGACACAATCGTTAAATTAAATTCAAAATCGTTCGTCACGAAGATCATTTCCCCGGCAAGAACGAAACCAACACTTCGTGGACGATCAGTGACGCGGTAATGGGTCTGTCGGACACGAGTTTCGAGATACTTTTGACCCTGTGGCGGGTTCTCGTCGTGGGAGTCGTGTGGACCGAAGAAATCTGCGGTCAGTGTCGCAGTGTCTTGTTGAGCCACAGCATCATCGGTTTCAATCATTAATTGTTTCGGACGCATTATTGGTAAGTGAAAAGTACACCATGAAAGTATTAACGATCTTACGATCGGTTAAGTATATTATTACCTTAGGAATATATCTATGTGGAAGTAAGTTATTAAACATATAAATTTGACTGTTAAAATGTTTAAAGAGTAAATATTATTAAAAAAACAAAGATATTAAAGAGTAAATTAATGTTTCCTTAGCAAACTTTCCTAGTAAATGCATATTTAATTAGTTTCCAAGAACTAATAAATATATTTCTGTAAAATTAACCGAAGTAATTATTATCAATGATCATTTGAAAAGGAAGAGGTATAAAAATTAATAGAAATAGTAATATTATTATTAAATCTACAAAACTGTAAGTTTCGATATAAAATAAATATTTTATTCTCCATGTAGCTAAGATTCAGGTAATGTATGAAAAGTGCAAGAATAGTATCTAATTGAAGTAAAGATTTTAATAAGATACTCTCATTAATGTTCAAAAAAATAAGAAATCAACCTTTCAGGTAAACTATTACACAAGTACATAATAAAAGAAAATTTATAAATTTTTGATTCGCCGTATAGCATAAATTTTGTTTATGTATAGCTTACCTTTTACTACATTTTCATGAAAGATTCTTTATTTCTTCCTAATAATACCATCACAAAAATGTATTTTTAACGATATTTTGTTGTATCTTTATCACTTTCCTAAGGTTTTAAATCACATTTTTTCATCATAGAAATTTTTTTATAATATCATTGTTAATTTTAAAGTAGGTTCTGAATTTTTTATGGCAGTGCTTTATGAAGAATTAAATTTGATTCGAATATTCTCATTGTTTAATCGTTACCAGTTTCTGTAGCTTCAAGTCAAAGATATTATTTTTCCTTTGGTTTACTTTCTATATGTTGGAAATATGCAGTTCAAAAGTAAAACTGATTTGTATAATGGATTTGAATAAGTACGAAAGGTGCTAGTTTCTACGAAAATTAATCAAATTAAGATTATTTAAGTTGATTCCACGTTACAGATTTACATTAAAAGCACAAAACAGGTATTCCTATACTTCACGGTCGTTTTCGGTTTTTCCTCGGTTCTCATGTTCTAACTTCTAATTCATCTTTCACGCGTATATTTCATATCGATCATTCTAAAACGACGATTAATTATATTTCTTCCAAGAAATAACATATTTTCCTTGCTCAAAACTTAGAAACCGTGACGTAGGGTGAACAGATGAAACCGGTCATTTGAGATCTTCGGATTTTTCCTCTAAAGAAGTACGGAGGCATCGATATGTGACATTAATAATGTTAATTAATGTTCGAAGCATGTGATACCTTATAAAATCTACAATTGTATATGAAAAGCGTACTGCGAGCATTGTCTAGTCATGAAGCAGGATGAATTCATATTCAAATTTCACATTTAATTAATTTTATTTTCGAATCTCTCCCGTGGATTGTTCTGTGGTTACTAAGTACGTTTATGGTCCCAGGACCAATCTATACTTTACAATGAAAACTATTGAGCGTGCATAGTCCTGATCACAAGGCAATGAATTTATTTTAAACTCAACATCCGGCAATCTAGTGTTAACATGCATGTCTAAGTACATAAATGGGAAAAAGGTGAATCTATTTTTTGTCTACTTCACCGTTCTGCACTTTCATATAGCATCTCTGATCAGAAAATCAAGGTTTTCCTATTTGCTTCCTCTTTTTGTCATGACTGGCCATAATCGAAGCTTATAAACAGCCTCTGTCCCTCGTTATTTTCCCTTATGACTTCTCCTACTTCGATGTCCGGTTACATGTACTTTGACTTCTGAGCAATCTTAACCCTTTGACCACGGCAGACTTTGGGACGCATCGGTCGGTACCATACGGTAGGAATTCAGTTATTAGTATATAATATTTTCAGTATTAGGGATGCATTTTTGTGAAAACATATTGCTCTAATCAAAAAACTGAATTTGACTACATTAAAACAATATTATTTATATCTTTGCATTCCGAACCGAATTGCTACTATAAATATTAGGGCGTCTATAGAAGATTTCCGTGGTCAGAAAGCCAAACTGCGTCGAGCACCTTCAGTCTTAGGCGTCCGCAATGGAATGAGCGCTTATAGGCGCTCTCAGAGTTAATTTATTTAGCAAACACTGCGATGAAACTTTATGTTGATAATCGACATATAATAACACTTGGCCAACCCCATTTTGTCAGCGTCACAAACGCAAAATTTATAAGCGCCTATTGGCGCCCACAATAGCCTAGGGGTTAACACTGTTCCTACCGACACTTCCACGTATACCTAATCCAACCGCAACATTTCCACGTAAGACAGACTACAAATTTTTCTCATAAACTAAACAATACAGAAAGAAGTGAACATTGAAAAATGTATTATAGGTATATTTAAGGAAAAGTCTAAAAGTTCAAAGGCGGTTCGATTACGTTGTATGTATGAAATTCTAATCGAAATCTTAGAAACCGTCATTTGACCGGTCGTGGTAGGAATAGTGTTAAGCACGCGTTAATCTTTTTCCAGCAACCACGCCCACAGTGTGGTACATACATAGTGTGGTACATAGCCGACCGAACGGGGAGATCTCCCATTTTGTCTTCAACAAAGCGCTGCAATTGATTCTGTTTGCTTTTATTATTAGTTAATCTTGAACTGGTACTGTTCATAAATTTTTTAAAATACAATTTTTAATAAATTCAACATTAGCTTAGGACCAACTGATAACCAAAGTAAATAGAATCAATGGCACTGCTTTGTCAAGGAAAAAAATGGGAGATCTCCGTATTCGGTCGGCTAAGTGTTAAAGCTCTCCTCTCAACTGTCCGTCCCATCATCCCCCACAAGTAGATCCAGCGCGACTCGAGACGCCACGATTCGAAATGGCCAGACGTTTGCAACTGTTTAACCTTTTCGCTACGAACGGTGACCATAGTCACCCTGTGAATAATTATCGCATTATGCGATAATCTTTTAACCCTTTCCTTTCTACGACCGATTATAGTTACGCTCTGCGTAAGATTCCGCGGTATTGAACGTACGACAAGTAATTGCAATTGTTCCGTAAGCGCACACTTTTGGCATTGCGGCTCGTTCAGCGGAAGTTGCGCGCCGAAGAATCCTCCCGTAGCGAAAGGGTTGAAGAGAGAAAGAAACGAAAAAAGAAAAAAAAATAGACAGTAGACCTGGAAGCAGGATTTTTCGCGTTGCATCCGTTCAGAGAAAGAAAGAGAGGGAGGACGACATTTCTATCGTCGTTCGGTGATAACCGCCGAATATCAATTAATCGGCTGGATATATAGACAAGCATGGATCAGTGCGTGTGACAGAAAACCCCTCGTCGAGAGTCCCCTCGAAGCTGGCACCGTGGCCGCCTTTGAAATATACGCTGTTTGTCCGGAACCCGTCACCAGGGCACAATGAGCCTCGCTCGGGGGTTAAGCGTTGTCGCCTGAAGGGCTATCGATAACTTGTCGTCGCCAAATTACACGCGACCGCGCCCGCACGCGCCTCCCCATCGCTATCCACCCCTCTTCTTCTGCCCCTCATCCTCCCACCCGTCTCCCGCCCCTCTGTTTCACCTGTTCATCGTATCCGATCTTTCGCGGAATATGACAAACCGTGGTCGAGAACCGTGGCTCGCTAGCCGCGCGTAGATCCTCTTCTAGGATGGGTACTCAAAGGGGTTGATCTCCCTTCACGCGTTTAACCCTTTGCACTCGACTGTCCCCTCTTATGGGACATCGTGATCTTAGCATACGATAGTTTCGCAAATTTTCAGACTTTATTTCAGATCCGGACGTTAAACAGTCATATATGTAAATTTTAATACACGACTTAACTAAACTAAATGAAGTTTAATATACGTGAATTATAATAAATATTTCGAATTTGAAAATTTTTGAAGTTACTATCATTAAACGACTAACGGTCACCTTTCGAGTGCAAAGGGTTAACATCTGCCAAGATTGCAAACGCTAATTTTTTACCACTTTTCTATCTTTTAATTAAAATATTTTAATACTTCTCTTAACCCTTTGCACTCGGCTGTCTCCTCTCATGGGACATCGTGATCTTAGCATACGATAGTTTCGCAAATTTTCAAACTTTATTTCAGATCCGGACGTTAAACAGTCATATATGTAAATTTTAATACACGACTTAACTAAACTAAATGAAGTTTAATATACGTGAATTATAATAAATATTTCGAATTTGAAAATTTTTGAAGTTACTATCATTAAACGACTAACGATCACCTCTCGAGTGCAAAGGGTTAACATGTTCCGTGCCGGACCGTTTTTTTTTGAAGATTTTCCGTTCAAGCCGCGCAAGACGTATACGACCCACACTTTTACGATTAACTACTTAGCACTTTATCGACCGGAAGCCTATTAATCGGCTTTTACATGCTTACAATTAATCTGTAAATTTTGTAATGTTTCCTTACACGAAGGTGTCTGTTTCGAACGATATCGTACGTATACTGTAAAGAGATATTAACCAGTTATTAACCAGTTAGATGTGGAGCCCCCCTCTGGAAGCGCGCACCTTTATGTGTCGCGAAAATCGAGCGACGACGAGTATACTCGTCAATCACAGACTAAGTGTCGCTGTTAAAATATTGGATCAAAAATATGGGTTTATTATATAAAATTGACAATTTTATTAGTAATATTTACACATTTGGTTAACATAAACACGTATTACATACATATTAAACGAAAAACGCAAGAAAAATTAAATACATATCGTCATGCGAACTAATAAGCTGTTTCATACTGGCATACTGTTTCAGCCGGTGCATACTGGGACGCATGAGTTCATCTCAAATTATTTATATTTTTTATTTATTTGTTTTATTCTGGCTTGGCCTCAACATACTCTAAACATCTTGAAATTCGAGAATATGTTTTATTTTTCACAAAAATTACAATTTAAATAGCCAATCGTCGGTGCTTTTTACGCATGACGAGTATACTCGTCAATCACAGCTAACTGGTTAGACTATCAATTACTAAACTATCCGTACAGTTTCCTTCCTTATCCTCTAAATTAATTTCTGCGATATCATTTATTCGAGCCTGATGAACGAAACCGTGAAACTTTATTTAACACTATTCCTATCGACACTTCCACGTAAGACAGACTACAAATTTTTCTCAGAAACTAAACAATAAAGAAAGAAGTGAATATTGAAAAATGTATTATAGGTGTATTTAAGGAAAAGTCTAAAGTTCAAAGGCGGTTCAATTACGTTGTATATATGAAATTCTAATCGGAATTTTAGAAACGGTCATTTGACCGATCGTGGTAGGAATAGTGTCAACAGATTGGTATTAATTAGCGTATCTGTTTGTTTCAGGAAAAGGAGACATGTCGTCGAGAGTGATTAAAACACCTTCAAAGTTAAATGGCAGCGTTGACGGCAGGGAGACCTGGTCCGGTAAAGTTGACTTCCTTTTGTCTGTCATTGGATTCGCCGTTGACCTGGCCAATGTCTGGAGGTTTCCTTACTTATGTTACAAAAATGGTGGCGGTGAGTTTGTGATTCGCCTTTTAAACGTTCTCCAGATTTTTATTAGTCATTCAATCATAACAACATTATAAAACCGTCTACGATCTGTATCATAGGAAAGTAGAAAATTCTAAAATTTTCAATATTAAAAACTTCGTGAAGCTATTTTAATATTTTGCATTTAATTGTGTTACCCTTTAAAGATAAGATAAATAATTTTGCTTTCTAAGAAGCATCCTTTACAATTATTTTAATTGAAAAATTTTATTGTAATTTATAATAATGTGCTTTGAGAAGTAAAAATATTATTTTTACTCTTACACGTGTTTGTGTTTAAACTGTAAAAAGTAACACTTTCGAAAGATGTTAGTACCTACTTATGATTACAATTTAGTAGTTAAGATTTGAGATATTACTGAAAATCAGAATTGATCAAACGATTCTCCGTAGCGTTAACAAGATTAAGTCACGCATGAGTTCATGAATTTCCATCAGCTTGATTTTAACACGAATGAATCATAACTTTTTGCGTTCGCGATTGGTCAAGCAATCGGTGTTTTCAATCACACATCCATTATAGTAATATTTCACACTGGTTTTGTCGTGTAACGTTTCTTTTTTTACACGTATCATTATCCTTATCACATTGCCATTGTACAATTTTTCCTGGATAATTATTCCTGTCACAGTTATTTCACAACTGTTCACGCAGATCACTTCATTTTCTAACAAAAAGTTCGTCACATAATTCTGAATCACTGTGTTGATAAGAACGCGAATAATTATAACATAGTTTATAATAAAATAATATTTTAATAAATAATTATTATATTATATTATTATATATATATTATAATAAACAATTCTCTACTAATTAAGCAAAATACTAGATATATTACGTAAACCGTATTTAAAGTAATAATAAATATTAAATTGAACAATTATCATATGCTTATTTGTCTACAAAGTTGTTAATTCTTTCAGTTTTTTCAATTTCAAATGAAAATTCAAGAATTTCACGTTTAAATTCGGTTTAAAAAGATTCTGATCTCTTCTTCGACCTGTTTCGATTTTTGTTGACTTTTGTACAGTTTATTAATAAATTAGAAATAAGCGTTAAATGAAAAATAACGAATATCGTTATTCGAAGTAATTTTCATCCGACATTGGTAGAAATTGTGGTAGAAATTGTACACGTTCAGTATTTTTCTCGTGATCGAGCATTTTTATTCGAATATTTTGCAGCTCGATTAAGCTGCAGCAAGTAACGTTCCCAAGCGTTATTTCATAGCTGCAACAGGGGGTGGTGCACGAAGTAATGCACCCCGGCAGCTAGGCAATACCACGTTAACCGGTCAGCTAATTGGCATTTACCTCGTGGAAAATGACCTCGAGATTTAGATTTCACTTCTAGCTTCTTATCCGCGGAAACGTCTGCACGACTCGAAATTGGCCCAAATTAAAGCGAAAGAGCAATTTAAGAGTCACGGTCCGACTCGAGAAATTGCATCGTTCCATGTAGATTTAATTCTTACCCCAGTTATCGTCGTACTTTCGATTTAGCAGTTCGACTAATCCGTACCGTCTTTAAACGTGTTCAACGGTTTCTCGAGGAAATTGAAAAAAAATAATCCTGTTAAATCTGAAACTGCCATTCCGAGTTAAAATATCTGACTTTTTATCAAAATAAATCAAGATCTTCGAAGTTCCATGGAGCTTTGTAGCTTTTCAACGAAAATTAATAGGTCCCTGAGGGCTTTGTACAGGTCTAGAAATAGCCTGATTCGTTTGCCCTAACTGTGCAGTTGCTATTGCGGCTTGTCAATTCTGTATAAATCATAAACAGTGGATTATATCTAATCTGGATTATATTTGTATACCCATACCTTTCAATGCTCATTATATTTTTAATCAAACACCATAGTTCATTGTGATTACTATTGTGATATGATTGTGATACTATCATTTGGTGACTAACAGGCGCCTCTCGAGCGCAAAGGGTTAACTTATTTCTCAATCCTTATTAACCCTTTGAATGTTATGGGCGCATATATACGTCCAACAAAAGTTACTCGTAGGGATTATGGACGCATATACGCGCTTGTCAATTTTTATTTTCTCCGTCAACCTTTTGAGAGTGTCATAGGCGCATATATGCGTCTGACGGCAGTTGCTGGTAGGGACCACGGACGAATAAATGCGTTTATCAATTTCTTCGATCTTCCGCTTATTGCAACGCGATTGTCAGTCTAACAATAAGTACAAGTAACATCGCAACCGGCGTCCACACTCAGGCCGAGAGTATTCAACACCCAAAGGGTTAATTCGCAAATAAGCACGCATGATGATAAAAATTATGCTACCCAAATACTTTCTCCAATCATTGTATGCCAAAATTCTTGACGACTCGAAGCGTTTGTATGCTTGCGATCTCGAAGCGAAATCTTGTTGGACCTCGCTCGATTTTTCTTGATTCCGTCCCTGAAACTGGGATAACCAACGTATTCGACTAGCCGGACGGACATCTCTCCTCTTGGCTCCCTATCACGAAACCTCCTAATAACAACTGTTGCAGGCTGCGCACAACGACTTGGAGAACTTGACAACGACAATGACGACGACGGCGACGACGACGCTATTAGCCCCTGTTCCATCGAGTCTCCCGTAGGAATACGATTAGGGCCGGCTATCAGCGATACGGAGGCTTCTCAAAAGCGGCTGCTAACTCAATTAAGACGAGAGCAGGGCGCGCCATTAGTACCGGCAAGATCGGTCGCTAATTTCCAATTACCTTAATTAATTATAATTTCCCATTCGGGACGGCCTTTGATCATGGACGTCCGCGACGCCTCTGCCTGCTGCAGTGTCACCGCATATGATCCATTATGTCGCATGATATTGTCCTACGTTTCACGCTTCTTTGCGGGGATTCGCGAATCCTCGCCATCGTTTTAACGGCGTCACCCTCTAAACAGGATCTCGGACAGCTAGGAAGCAGGTAAACGGACAGCTGCAAACCGTTCCAAACCGATCCAAACCGATTGCTAGGTGAAACAGTTTTCGCGGATCGAGCAGAGATTTTGCGAATCTGTAACGCACGTTAGACGATCGGATTTATAGGAAAGTTCTACTTTTACTTTATTTAGTGGTAGTGGGTGATAGGGCTCAGGTGTGAATAATAATAAAAGTGAAGTGATTAGATTATAAATAAATGTATATTTACAACGTTCTTACTTCCTTCAGAAACACACTCCTTTTGCCTTCAAAGTCAAAGGACACTTTATTTTTATAAAGTTGTAGGTCGTTGTAGGTCGAAGTAAAACTTACTTCCGTTCGAATTTAGAATAGCCAAACCTCTGCGGGTCGAAGTTCAACTCTGCGAATGGAACTTTCATCGCTGCTGTCTGTGCAACTCAAAATTTATAGCAAAGTGTCACGTTGGAAGATGTCTGAAACCGATTATTCGACACTGCCTTGTTTCCTTTAACTCTTAACCCTTTCACTACGAACGGTGACCATAGTCACCCGTAAAGTTTCGCAAAACAGAACATTATTGCATTATGCGATGATTTTTTAACCCTTTCCTTTCTACGGCCGGTTACAGTCGCTCTGCGTAAGATACTGCGGTATTAACCCTTTGCACTCGAGAGGTAATTGTTAGTCATCTAATGATACTAACTTCAAAAATTTTCAAATTCAAAACATTTATTAATATTCGCCTATATTAAACGTTATTTAGTTTACCTAAGTAATATACTAGAATTTACATGTATAACTGTTTAACCTCTGAGTCTGACTAATAAACGAACTGATTAAAGTCTGAAAATTTATCAAATTATCATTTGGTGACTAACAATCGCCTCTTGAGCGCAAAGGGTTAACCCATTTACATCAAAACGCGGAATATTCTGCGAGCCGTGAAAGGGTTAAGATTGTCTCAAACAATGTGACGACGCTTAGCCACCCTTTCTGTTTATTCGGTCTTCGACCACGTGCAAAGCTGTTTTGCATTCCATGGGAAGGAAAGATTGATCCCTTCTGCAATTGAAAATCGTAGGAAATTTATTATTCGATGTAACATCTCGACTTCGTATTTTTTCATACATGAAAATAAAATATCACTTTATCTTTCATCCGGTTCTTCATCCCATTCTGCATCATTTTCAGCTTTTGATTTAAAAAGCTGAGAACTATTTCAACAACAGTGTACACCTTAATTTCTTAGAAATGTAAGAAATTTCTTTCTTACACTTCAGACAGAATTTTAATTTTCATTGCAACACAATCGCCGACAAGGAGCACGTACAAAAATGTATATACGAAGCGTGAAACTCAAAATTGAAAGTTTTATACGTATCTAGTAAAGGAATTGGAAAATTGCTAATTTTTAAATTACTCGTATGAAGGTGGAACAGCGAATTATCAAAATCCACCGAACTCAAGGATAAAGCGGTGGTCTTTGAAGATGATTGTATCCTCAAAGGCGAAAATTAAACGGAAATGTTATTCAAAGCCGGACATTTGTCCGTGACACATGGAAGTCTCTGTGGTTGCTGTATGAAACAGATGTATTGCAAGGCAATCAAAGTATAAGAGTTCGCTGAAAAGTCAATCATTGAAAGATTTTGGCAAAGCTTGAAGTCGAACGTTGTTTCAGCTTGTATCATTAATAAACAAAATTTATCGCTACGTGGAACTGTTATAGAATTGCTATGCTACCAACCTGTATAGTAATTATTTAAATGAGCTCGTTCGCTTCTACGATTAATCGTCTAGTCGTAATGTTGATTGCATCCGATTTCCAAGAATGTTTCCGTACATCTGAATTCGTTCGTGATTACGTAATATGGTGCAATGCATGCTGATTGAAATGCAATTAACAGGTGGTCAATTTAGTATCACCGACTTGAATGAAAATAAAGAAAAGTTTTGTACAGCCACTTCTGTTAAAACAGAATTGAACGTGACGTATAAAGAAACTTTTAATGCACTTCTTAGAAAATTTGAACATTGAAAAGCAACTGTTCTGTTGAAAAATAATATAATGAAAATATATAGTGGTGTACAGTGGTTACAAAAAGTTCATTTTACTAGTTATTTTACTAGCTTATTTTAGTAAGTTATATTATTATTTCAATTTCCATATCTATCTATGAATTAATGAACATCAAGCATGTTGTATTTATTACCATTTGATATTGTAACTTCATCCGACTGTATGCATTTATTTATTGTTATAAGATCAAGTATTGTGCACAAATAATTTCTGTAGACATTGCACAATAATATTTCAAACATCACAGGTTGTAAAACGATGTTAGGTTTGTAACTCAGTTTTATAATTCATCTTGAATAATAATAACGTGTGCACCAAGTATCATCTATCGTGCATGAGCATATGAAAAATGTCCAAAGGTGTTCCCATCGAATTTGTTCGCTTTCCGGGAAGAAAAAATTAATCACGATAGTCGGAAAAATATAAGACGATGGAAATATTCTTCCTTAATGCGATTACGTGTCCCTCTGGTCACGATTTTATCGGAAAAATGAACGTAGAACAACGGTTACGAATGTGCTATCAGTGTCTCGAGCTTGAAAGGTAAATTAAAATGTAATGCTAACCAAAAACTGAAGATGACTTTGAAAATTTTGAAAAATATAACCATGCAGAATAAAATGAATAAAACGTTTTATCTTGACACTATGAGAACAAATTGAACAATAAATGTTCGTTTTCTAAGAAACGCTAACTCTTGACATTCCTTTTATTTTCCTGTGGACCCTTTAGGTATTGTTTAAAAATTTGCTTTATTTCAACCGATCTGTTTAATCGTTCAATAAATAAGCTCCATAGGAATCACCATTTTCTCCAAATTTACAGTTAAACATCACTTGCAGTTAATTGTCGTCTTTCACAATAAAGTTATAAATGAAAGTCAAGAACGATGCAGAATAAAATGAATAAAACGTTTTATCTTGACACTATGAGAACAAATTGAACAATAAATGTTCGTTTTCTAAGAAACGCTAACTCTTGGCATCCCTTCTATTTTCCTGTGGACCCTTTAGGTATTGTTTAAAAATTTGCTTTATTTCAACCGATCTGTTTAATCGTTCAATAAATAAGCTCCATAGGAATCACCATTTTAGCCATCACCTTGCTACATTTTCGAAAGTTCGCTATCGAATTACGCACCTAAAAGCACCTTGCTGCCTCCGGTGCTCTAAATATTGTGCAATTCAGTTATGCAGCTAACACGATGCGAGTGGTCCGCGCATCACTTTTTTCCTCACACTTCATATCGACCTCTTGTCACACGGCAGATATCATCAAAGATGATAAGAATCTACAGATTTCCCGCAGCCAATCGTAAATAAATTGATGGCGTCCGATATTGCAATGCAATTTCCCCGTTCCCTTTCTTTCTTTTTTCTTTTTTCTGCGAATTTCTTGTTAAACACTTTTGAAGGATCCACGACGAATAGGGGAGAGGTTATCGAGTTTTAGCATTTCTCAGGAAATCAAAATTTAATTTCCGACGTAAAATTTCACAATTTTATATTTTCTCGTACGTCAAAGCGAGACATTCTGTACTTAAACTTGGGAAAAAAGTTAATTTTCAATTCGACATAGTCAATAATAACGAGCATCCACGAAAGCATACAAAAAAGTATGGAATTTCAAGTTTTTTCAAATAAACATCCAATCTTAATGTTATTCTTATTCTAAACGTCACTGTATATGATATAAAAGAACTTTCGTTGCATTCTTAATTAATCACGTCGATTTCGATATTATTCATCTTGAGGATACTTTCTTTTTATTGTGCATTTACTCAAAAACTAAATACTCTAAAATGAATATATTTTGTTTCCAATTTTTACTAAATGAACGCTAAATCGTAAATCAATTTATGTTTACAGGCGCCTTTCTGGTTCCATATTGCATAATGTTAGTGGTAGGAGGGATTCCGCTGTTTTATATGGAGCTTGCTCTGGGTCAGTTCAATCGAAAGGGTGCGATCACTTGTTGGGGTCGTCTGGTGCCACTTTTAAAAGGTAAGTAAAAACGTCCATCGATATACTTCGTACTTCTATTTCAACCGTTTCGTATCGTCTTAATTATTCCAATTGCTTTTATACCAATATAAGAATACGGATGTTTGAGTCAAATTGACTAATTTCAGGCAAAATAGGTATACACCCAACATCCGGCAATCTAGTGTTTTAAAGTAGCAATTCAGTTCAGAATACAAAGAAATGAATAATATTGTTCAGTTTTTTGATTATTGAAATATGTTTTTACAAAAATGCATCTCTACTCAGAATTTCACCCAAAATTCTCTCGTAACTGGATTCCTACCGTATGGCACGACCGGTGCGTTTCAAAGTCTGCCGTAGTCAAAGGGTTAATGTATTCAGATCGCAAATATTCAGACGCTTATCCTTTTAATTTTAATTCTACCATGTATACATGTTATATCTGTCTTTTCCTTTTAACACATTAAGGATCACTCATAAAATTCTTACGGATGGATCACGAAATAACCCGTGTTCTGTATCTTACTTTGCGTATTTAAGTATTTACATGAATAGCCAATGTATTAAATCCTTGGTTCGCCTTCGTTTCCCATGCGATCTCAGGCGTATGTCTTGTAGATTTCTTTGCGATCCTTAATATGTTAATTACTATTTGCGGTCCTTAACATTTTATCGACTGCGTAACTTATTGCACACGCACTCCCGATCGGTTGATTTTGGCACGGATGCATCGCTAATGAATTGATCACAATGATCTTCTTCGAGTAATTGATACTTTAATATCTCCTTATAGTAAACATACGATATCGCTCGAAACAGTCACCTTCGTGTAAGGAAACATTACAAAATTTACAGACTAATTGTAAGCATGTAAAAGCCGATTAATAGGCTTCCGGTCGATAAAGTGTTAATGTGTTAATTACTATCACTTCCTATCAAGCACTCGCTGTTACTTTGTTCACTCTTCTCTGTTTTTATGTTTACCTTGTAATAAACATCTGCATAAGTGAATAGAATAAAATAAAATAAAATGTATCAGTCGCTCAACATCGAAAACGACGCAGGTTAGCAGGGAACACGCTCGAATTTTCCTTCCACTTGATCCCTTTGCACGGAATAAGACGTTCAACAATGAAAGTAATAGCACTGCTGAGCGATTACTTTTCCGATGGACTCTTCGGAGAATTCTGAAAACATTTCAAAGCACTTTACCGTCATCTTCTGCGACGACGAGCTGTGCATTAGACACGACCGGTATATTCTCTTTTCTTCTACAGCCACGCCATGGCTGTACAGTACATTATGTAACGCGTATAAATCCGGAAAAATCCGAGGGTGAAGAGCCACTCGAGAAGAGGCTCCATTTCCGTCGATTTCCTGGATCGCCGCGATTTCAGCCGGGGCTTCTGCGATGATCGATGGAATAGCAGAATTCCTCCCCTGTACCTTTTCCTTTTGATCCGCATCGATGAACGACGTAATTGATTCGCCACCGAAGACACAACTCCCGCGGGATAATGGAATATTCTCCGGCTCAGGAATTAGGACATAAGACACGTCCCTGAAGAGTTTTAATCCCTTTGAAACCGTACCGGCTAGTATTATGTACATTGAACGGAATTTGTCATTTAAAAATTCAACGAAACAGATCTTTTGTAATATTTTCCCGCCAGAAATGTGATGCTTCGTTGATTGTTTTAGATACTGTATATTGATATGTACGAAACTGTAGCCGTTCTCAGCATAATATAGATCCTTAACACTAGATTTATGGACATTTCTTGTACATTTATTTCTGATACACATATATTAAGAAATAGGTGTACACCCAACGAAATTTGAAATTTCAGAACTGAGAGGGATATAGATTTGGATATATTCGTATCATTCCATGAATAAAAGTCGGCAAAAATTGCTAGGAATAATAGTAATTATTTCTACAAATTTTGCTCGTCAAATTGACGGGATCCGTAAACCTAGTGTTACAGTTTTAACGTTTTTAATTCGTCGAAGCAAAAGTTTCGGAATTAAGATTTCATCTAACGTGTCTAATGAACGATATCTGCTAAATCAGCAATTACGCACACTTCGTTCTCACCACGAGACCGTTTCTCTTTTTCATGCACGGAAGTTGAACCTGACAATACGTTTTCTCGCTTAGGGATCGGATACGCGGTCGCCCTGATCGCGTTCTACGTCGATTTCTACTACAACGTGATCATTGCCTGGGCACTGAGGTACTTCTTCGCCTCGTTCTCCAGCCTCCTACCATGGACCACATGCGACAACCCGTGGAACACGCCACATTGCCGCGAGTTCGATGCAAACGTGTCTTACACGTTCGATGATACATCTCTTGTCAGCTCGCTCGATCGTAAAGACTCCGGCAACTCGTCTCTAAACGAGGAGTATTCGGACAAAAGTTCGAATCACGGTTACAACAGCACGTGGTACACCAGCGCTGCACAAGAATATTTCAAGTAGGTTTTACCAATTTTCTTTCATCGACAATACTCCTTTTTCCTCTGCGCATACACAGGATTGTCCGGTTATATGGCCACCAGTCAATACAGGGTGTTCGGACAGCCCTGGGCTTAAATTGAAAGAGTAACTCCCTGAGACATTCTAAGACGAAAATCAAGAGTAACGATTTTGCGTTTGAGGCTTTGTTTGCGAGTTATAACTAGTTAAAGATATCGTTTAATCCGGACCGTTCGACGTTTGAGCATCACTGTGGACTCAGCGACGTTACCGACCGAGTTGCCTCGGTTACCCGCTCTCAAGCGTCGAATGGTCCGGATTAAACGATATCTTTAACTAGTTATAATTCGTAAACAAAGCCTCAAACGCAAAATCGTTACTCTTGATTTTCGTCTTAGAATGTCTTAGGAAGTTACTCTTTCAATTTAAGCCCAGGGCTGTCCGAACACCCTGTATAGGCTAAGGTTGCTCAAGTCGTACCACTTGAATTTTGAACGAACTACAGCGAAATAACTACAATATTAACACAAGTTTTGAACAACACGTTTAATTTCTATTTATTTGATGAATCCTAAGTTTTATACGGATTTTTCCTTAAGGGGTACGACTTGAGCAACCTTACCCTATACTTGTATGGCTAGGAGTTATCCTCACCAGTTTCTGAAACTAAGAAACAACATGGAAATGAATTATTCTCTAAGACAATCTTCAAGGTTCAATGGATTGAGCGATTGGCTTAATCGCTGTGCCAATCCTCAATTATTGAACGACAAATACATTTCTTAAAAATTGAACGAGAAACATGTAATAATTAAAAGAATATACTTTTTTTAACAAGCTTCAGGTATTTATTTACTTTGGTTTAAAAAATTATTCTCAAGGAAACATTTCTTATTCTATTAAGTTGTATTACCATGCAACTTTTATCGCGTTATTTTAATTGAAATGTACTGTGTAACTGTGTTGTTTTTTCACGGATACGAGCTGTGAAATTTTTGTTAAATATGTAGGAATCATATCTTTGAATGTACGTTAAAATATTATAAGACTAAAGAAGGGAACATGTTTATTGCGAATTAATTTGGTTACGTTATCTAAAGTCGAGCCATTTTGGAACTTCACGAAAGCGAAGGCTTACACGATCTTGGGACAATTAAATGGGACATTGCGCTTTGTCTACTGGTGGTCTACGTTATTTGTTACTTCTCTCTGTGGAAAGGTATCTCTACATCTGGCAAGGTAAAGTTTATTAATATTTATATATTTATTTATATACTTAATATACATTTCAATTTCACAATTCAAAACATTTATTAGTTTGATAATTAGCAAACACATATATAAAATGAGAATCAAAGATAAATGTACACTTTGAACAGAATTTATTGAATAAGTTTCGCATTATATGCTGTGTAACTTCGAAATTATTCGTATAAATGATAATAGTGTTGAAATTAACAACAGAGAGCATACGAATGTTTAAAAGATAGAAGATGCGTAAACATTTATAGTTTTGAAAGTTTGGAATGTTTCACAAGAATGTTACGAATATAGAAATTAAACTTTCACTTACCCTTAGAATATACTTGTTGTTATAGGTAGTTTGGTTTACGGCTCTATTTCCGTATGCTGTTCTACTGATTCTACTTATACGAGGCATCACGTTGCCAGGAAGCCTAGAGGGAATACGCTACTACCTTAACCCGAATTTTTCTGCGATCACAAAAGCAGAGGTGAGCAAAATTTGTTGTTACTTTTAAATGTAAAATTTAAATTTTGCTGTTACCGTTTTATCGTAATGTACCTTGAATTTTATGCATAATTCATAAAATAAAAGAGAATAGTATACTATTTTATTCGATAAAACGAAGAGAACAGCAAGGTGGTGTATACATTTTAATTAAAAAGAAAAAAAGAGTAGTCCTGAGTTAATCTGATGCTTAGCTACAGATTTCATGAATGATTGAAAATTCGTATGCTAATCATTTTGTCCCAGAATGATTCTGATCTATTGGAAAACAATTATGAACCGCACACCGTCGGTCGAAAGTTTGCAAGCACCATGCATTCTAAGGATCCATAGATTTTAACATTAGATTTACGAACATTTCTCGTATATCTATTTCTAATATGCATATACTAACAAATAGGTATACATGGTACAGAATTTGAAATCGCAGAACTGAAAAGAAAATAGACTAGCTTATATTCGTATCGCTCCATAAATAACAATCAACAAAAATTGCTAGGAATAATAGTAATTGTTTTCGTAAGTTTTGCTCATGAAGCCTAAAATCCGTCAAATTGACTGGTTCCGTAAATCTAGTGTTAAAGAAAGAAAAGAATTGAAGGAGCACTGTAATTTTCGAAACTTCTTGACTCAAAAATCTACGAAAAGATATAAAATACTGTTTAATAGTTAGTTCTAAAAAGAAAGTAGCGAGAGTTTCGACAGAGCGTATAAACGGAAAATCGCTGCCAAACTTACGTACGTTTCGAACTTTCGTTTTCGCGGTCCAAGATCCTTGCGACAGGGGATGATCTCGACGTTATGAAGTGGCCATTTACAGTATCCATGGAGAGGAATAAAAATCAGAAGGCCAGAAAGTTAATGCAGCTACATATAAGAGGGTCGGCAGAGTCGGGCAGCGTCGCGAGAAAAATGGCAGAAAGGAAAACGTGCCAGGTTTAACCGACGACTCTGAAAATGGAAACTCTGTGTACCTGTCATAATGACCATCAGAGTTCGGTCCAGCCGCAAAGCTGGGATCGCAATATGTTCGACCCTCTCGACTCGCAAGCGAAATGCATTTCTCTCCTACGACTTAACGACCACCTTTCCTAAATCGCTGAAATAGATTTTATACAACGGCCAGGAAAATTTGTTGATTCCTAAAATCTGCGGATTTACGATGATAAATCGCCATCCATTACCTTGCGACTTTTCCTTCTATCAGAACAAGAATTTTCACCGCGAAAGGGATTGATCAGCTTCCATCAGCACTGAAACAAGTTGTTCCGAGTAACAAGTGGAAGAGTAGCAAATATAATGTTTTAGATTAATAATATACAATATAATTAATTAATAATAGTGTATAATACAAACTGCTTCTTTCCTTTTTTAGCTTTTATCGTTTAACACGTTCCCGATTTACCATTTTTATGTCGCAT
The DNA here is from genome assembly GCA_033822845.1 of Tetrapedia diversipes. Lineage (NCBI taxonomy): Eukaryota > Metazoa > Arthropoda > Insecta > Hymenoptera > Apidae > Tetrapedia > Tetrapedia diversipes. The sequence goes on from JAOPTO010002155.1 coordinate 26,060, forward strand.
CAATTACGTTTACCGTTTCATCGCGAAGTGTTTACAAACTGCTTTATAAATTAAAGTGGAATTAAATAGTATAAGTAGTTTGAAATAATTAATTAGAATGATTGATTTAAAGTGCGTATAATAATGATCTACGATATAGTGCATTAACTATAAATTTTACAAAGTGTAGATTTGCTTAATGTATAAAAATTACTTTTTTTAAGTTCTAAAGAATATTTAAGTTAGAAAATTTGAACAAAATTGATTTACGTTTTTCTTAGAACCATTTCGTTAATTCGGTACAACTTCTATAATATATCTACAATTTGTTTAAATTGATATACATACCTACTGGGATATCGATAAAATCATTTTATTCGAAAATATCTTTCATCGGTAATGAAGTTAAAAAAAAAAAGATACGAAATAATCCTTTGTTGCTTGAAATTGGGAAAAAATTTAATCTGTTTAGGTTTGGGTAGATGCTGCGACACAGGTATTCTTCTCTCTTGGACCAGGTTTTGGGGTGCTTTTGGCTTATGCCAGTTATAATAAATATCACAATAACGTTTACAAGTAAGTAATACCTATGTGATAAAGAATCTCTAAGAGAGGATAGGTATTAAATGCTTTAATAAGAAGCAATACTTTACATTCATAGAAAACACAAGAAAATATTCAATAACTTAATAAATTTAAATGATAAAAAATTTAACTTTTATTTAGTATGAACAAATATAGTAGAAATAAAGTGAGATACTTCCATTTTCTTAATATAGAGTACATATACTGTCGTTCATAGCCAAGAATATAAAAAAAAAAAAATAATAAAATGCTTACAGCTTTTGAGAAATAATTACATATTTAACAAAAAATGTTTATTCCACAATATCCGTGAATAATTTACCATTTAGTAATAATTCTATACATAAAATTATCATTCTATGTAAATGTAACATCGTATAGTTTGAAGTGCATACAATTTATTTTTCACTTATATATTTTCCAGGGACGCTTTATTAACCAGCCTAATTAACAGCGCAACATCCTTCGTCGCTGGCTTTGTGATTTTTTCTGTGTTAGGGTACATGGCTCGGGCGAGTGGAAAATCTATTCAGGATGTAGCAACTGAAGGACCTGGTCTAGTGTTCATTGTATACCCTGCTGCTATTGCTACCATGCCTGGATCGATGTTTTGGGCACTTATCTTCTTTATGATGTTGCTTACATTGGGACTGGACAGCTCGGTAATGCTTCTTATATAATTGCAATTGTTAATTATTACCAAAAGTACAATAAGTGTAACAGAATTTTATATTTCTCCTTGTAATTATTACATTAGTTTCATTCCTTGAATTCAATTAAAAAAATTGAAATTAAATACTAAAAACTAAAATTTAATTAAATTTTAAAATTAAATACTAAAAATTAATCATTCTTAAAATTATAATAACATTACTTAACGTTGAAGTAACTTAAGTAATTTTTAGAGTATTTTAGAAAAACAATATTAGCTTTACCATATGTTCAGACCTTATCTCAGAAGATCCAATCGTTGTGAATTTTAATATTTAACATCATCAGACTTGTTTATTGATTTTATAAATTATAACATGACTTAATTTATGTTACACTATTACTATAGCAGATTAATACCTCTTACAGTTCGGGGGCTCTGAAGCGATAATAACTGCTCTCAGTGATGAGTTTCCAACTATTGGAAATAATCGTGAAATTTTCGTCGCTTCACTTTTTACACTATACTTCGTCGTTGGATTAGCTTCGTGTTCGCAGGTAGTTTTTAATGATAATTTTATAAAACAATCATAGTTATTCATGAAGATAATTATCAAAGTGGATAAAAAACATACTCATGTATGCACCTATGTATCTCCTATAAGTCAAAATTATCATTTGTAACTGAATTTTTTACTGGATTATGGATCAATTATATAACAATTATTATAATTATTATTAAATTAATATCAATATCAATCTTTCCATCTCTACACGGAATTTAATATTAATTGAATTAAACTGAAAATACAGCTGTAAGATATTACTTACATTTTGCATTTATACTATTTTATACAGGGTGGCTTTTACTTCTTTCATCTATTGGATCGATATGCAGCTGGCTATTCGATGCTGTTTGCAGTTTTAGCGGAAGCAATTGCTGTTAGTTGGATCTACGGAGCTGATAGATTTTGTGCAGATATTAAAGATATGATTGGATTTTCACCTGGAATTTACTGGAGGGTTTGCTGGAAATTTGTTGCACCGATATTTCTCATGGTACACTCAACTTCATATGTACATCAATAAAATTCATTGAAATTTCCTGTTAGCTTTCTATTTGTACTTGTAATATATAAAATCGAATGTTTATTTCACCTTTTATATTCTTAATAACGTGTAAAAACTTTTAAAATATGACGTTATCATATACGTTTCTTTTTAAATCATTATTAACATATATTTTGAGGGTCTCGACCCAGGTTTTATATAATTTATAACACTTTATTAAATACTATAAAACAAATATTTAAGTATCACTAGTAAATTAATTATTTATATTATTACAGTTTATCATAGTTTATGGTTTAATGGGTTATGAACCACTGACTTACGAGGATTACGTGTATCCCGTCTGGGCAAATGTATTAGGTTGGCTAATTGCGACTTCCTCAATTGCCATGATACCCGGCATCGCAATTTACAAGATCATCGTCACGCCCGGCAGCTTTATCCAGGTAATCTTCAAGCAATTGCCTCTATTTTCACCAACATTCCTTTGAACAAATGCTGAAACACTAAACTTATATTAAATAATAATAAATGATATAGTAGATATCATGCGAGGTATTAAAAAGGAGAACCGAAGACTTCAAGGGCTTATAGTAGTTACCAAAAGGAGTAAAAAATGTCTAATCTACATAAATCTTAGAATCAATCCTAAAATTGACCTCTATTACTAACGATTATTTACGATATTTACCATATTATTTTGTTATTTATCGACTTTTTTTATTATTCATAAGTTTTTAAATTTCTATATCATTTTTTAATACCCTATATAGTAGATACATAATTTTTTAATGTAATAAAATTATTTTACTTACCAACATTCCTATTCCCTGTATATTAGAAACACAGGATGGATTAATTGATATATATTATTAATTACAGAGATTGAAAATTCTTACTACCCCCTGGAGGGATACTCAGCAAAGAAACGCAGACCTGTCTTCGGTGGCAAACGGTGCAGTTCGTCGTAGTTTCATCGGTGATCAAGACTTAAATCTGACAAAGGAACAACAAGAATTAACCAAGGAGCAAACAGAAGTGATGATTCAATCCAGGGAAGATGTTAATGGAGATCCACCTCCGGAACCAGTCTAGGACAGTGCGGTTGTGATTTTGCACGGTGCCCGGTTCCAAGTATATCTGTGCTAATAGATTATATCTTTGTTTTGGAATGTAATTTTATGGGAAAATGTTATATTTGCATTGAATCACGAGGATTTCGAACGCACTCACTTAGATTTTACGATATAAACCCTTTCGACGATTTGGCGCGTTTTGAATGACAAGGCTTTGACACTTCTAGCACGCTGGACTTTCCTTGATATATTGTTTATCGATAAGAAAGTCTCAAAGAAAATATATAGTTTCTTTGACGTGTTAAGGCTTGACGAACTTTCAGTAGTTCCACCCTTAACACTAGTCTTTTAGTGCACTGTTAACTCTTCTGCTACAACTAATAAATACGATACAATATATTTGTGGTAGAAGTATTTTGGTCTCTAAACATCACTTTTTAGGGATCACAGTATAAAAATTATACACGATCTATAATCGTTAAGCAAAGCACCACTTTTAAGATTATATTTTATATCATTATCGAGTCTTTTAGAAAAATGCAACTGTAAATATGGATTAAAATTTACTAACATGATCCAAACTTATTTTAGATGTTTTCCTTTAGAAGTTATATCACAACTTGTTTATGTAGAATCATATCCCGTACCTCTTAAGCGATCAAGGAATGAATTTAATAATTTACAATAGTACAATATTCTTATGAGTATTGAAATTTTTTAATTAAAGAAATAAGCAGCTTTCATTTCTAATAGATCTAACAATAATACATTTAGAAGGATCTAAGGTAAAATTATATTCCTTTAGTCAAGTTAAAATATCTTACGTATATTTTTTATAATACTCCTGTAAGGGATGAAAAGAAGAACTTAGTGCCTAAATAAGATTCTAAATTAAATTTTGAAATATTGTTTTACATAATAACATTGTAGCAAGATAGTTGAGTGCACTGAAAGAATACAGTTTTTCGACAGCCTTCTTTTTAAGACAAATTAATCGCACAAAATGTTATGTATATTACATTTACTGATCCTTGTCTAATTTTCGAAACAATATACTGTTTCAACATTTTCCTTGTGTGTTCGAAAGAACACATTGCAGATGGTCCAACCTATATATTACGGTCATTATGAAATTTCCTAAATAGATTTATTAAATAGATTATGGATATGATTCTAGTTCTAGTGAATGTAAGGCTGTAATTTTCTTGATCAAGAAAATTCTCTTGGAAAACAGCTTTAACGTTCAATAAAAATTAATATTTTATTAATTAGAAATGTTTCGTTAGAAGTAGAGATAAGGAGATGTTAAGCCTTCATTATATAAACGTTAAATCTATAAAATACTACAAAATGAACATAAATAGTCAGTAAGTAAAAGAAAAACGATTAAATAGTGATATAATAGCGATACTTTTTGCCTAGTTGAAGGGCATCGAGTATACTCTATTCATGGAGTTGCTAATCTCATCTCTACTTGCAAAAGAATAATATAGCTTTCATTTGGGTCCTGAATGAGAGTGTTAGTCCTTTGAGAGTACAAAATATCTTAATAAGCTTGTTAAGCATTTACATTCAGATCTAATGAACTTTCTTCGTTTATGAGTAAATGCCACAAATAAGTTTATTATATAAAATCAAATTAATTAATTTTTAGGTTCGCATTTTGTAAAATTAACTGCATATAGTTTTGATGGGATGAGTAAGGTTTGATATTATTTTTAACACAAACTTACATCTATACACGTTTTGTAACGGTGTCACTGCGTTACCCAAATGATATATTATATAAAATATAAAAAATGCTGTAGAAAATATAAATTTGTCCTTCATCAAAGGGTTAACACATGTTTTACATGAATGATGAATATTGAAGATATTATCACATCCAACTAATTCCACTTGATTTCTCAAATACTGTTACACCGTCTGGCTCAACCAGATACATATGCTGTGTAGACTATATGCGAATTGTAACCACCGATCAGGTGTAAAACATTACACTAAAGAGTAGTGAATATCAAGTGTTATTGAAATAACGCTCGCCCATTGTCAAGAAGCAATCACGCTTTAAAAATATTTAGCAAAGTTCGATTCTCGTGTAAGCAATGCCTGGAAATTATATACATAAAATGATTAAAATTTCCAGTTGAGATGAGGATAATTCGTTTTGGAAACGAATTGCATAGGATATGAGAGCGGCAAAATTACATTAAAGGAAAAGAAATTTCATTGTGGTAGATCTATAAGCGTCTTTAATTCTTAAATGTGATTTTTATTTGAAATTTACGTAAAATTATTCTATCATTGCGGTCCCCTTTTAATAACATTTTACACGCTCATCAACATGTTGGATTTAATTATTTACAATACAGCTATTTGCCGGAAATCGTTTTTTATGAAATTATGTTTTTTTATTTTATTTCTTCTTTTTTAACAGTATTATGACAATATATTAAAGTATTATAACGCAATAATTATTAATGGTAAAATTACTTAACTTTTATACACATTTATAGAGAATATAGATTTCTTTCGATCTTTTTGTTTCCTAAATACAACGTAGTGTTTTTATATTCTTATTTCTCAAAATTAAGGACGATTTTTATATTCGACTTGTCTCCTCTTTTCACACAATGCAATAATTATATTATGCAATTATGTTTAATAAATAATTGCGCCTAATAATCTCTATAACATTACTTGCATCTTGATTTGTGTCTTTCTTAATGTGGTATTACTAATACGGAACAATTTTATTTGTTAATATTGTAATTGTCTAATTCCTTAACTGTGAGAATTGACGATATCCTAAATAGTTAAATAGACATTAAGTATTTGAAACACTATCGTCGTAATCTTGTTAAAAAGTATTGTATGTGCAAATACAATTACGTACATGTACCATATAGTTTATAACTATTATTGTTAGACACAACAGTATGTATATACCTATACAATGTGGTACAAGTAAATGGAGCAAGTCGTATAATTTATTTCTGACCATAATTGGAAAAAAAAGTTGAAGGAAGAATGTGTATAATTCAAAAACGATTACGTCTTCAAGATACATGTGCATTTTGAAGTTACACCATTTTCTTATGCAGACCAAATTTTTTTATCATTTTGAAAAGTCTAAAGAATAAGGTGGCGAAAAAATGATTAGATTCGGCTTCAGAAAGAAATGATGCAATTATAAAATGCATATGCAACATTTCACTTATCAAAACCATATAATCCTAAAGATATAGTTTTTTTACCATCCATCCAATTTTTCGCTTTTCAATTCAATCAGAAACGAATTATAACTTGTTTCAGTCGCTTGAACCACCCTGTATATAAAATTATATGTATATCTGTATATGTAAATGTATATAAGTATATATGTATACATATACAGGGGAACAGTCAAACATGAAAGTCTAAATGTATCCTTTAAGTGTACGAATTTGGAAAATGTGAATGACTTGAACATTCAAAGATGTTTCGAAACAAGGACAATGGAAGAAAACTTTCTTCGAAAATATCATAAATTTAATATATTAATCGCTTTGAAAATATTCTTGTTTTTTTTTGTAATTATTTATATAAACTGAATTATTCGCTACAAAAATTATCGAAAAATTTAGGTTTCAGTAATAAATACTTAGTGTACAAATAACTTCCTAAGGTATATGCTGTAGATTGATAAAAGATTTAACAATATACAATTTGTAATACATAAATAATTTTAAACATTTTCAATTTTTTGGCATAAAAATATGTAAAATTTTAGCTTAAAAATAATTCAAAATTTGATTGTAAATTATATAAAGGTATCACGAGAATGCTACAATACAAACTGAAGAGTTTAGTATCAACTGACTTATTAAGAATAATGATTTAAAAATTCAAAAAGACAAGAGTGTTTTCAAAACATTTATTAAGGTTAAGATTTCGAAAACGACTTGTTTACCATCGTACTCGTATCTAGAAAACATTAAAATCGCATCTTCAACATTTTTCAGATTCTCGGTAATCGAGAAAAATTATTCTAATATTTCATTTAAGATGAACCATATTGTAAAATTGAATGTTATATTTTATACATCGCATCCGAGTTGCAACCACAGCCATAGGTAGCAGCTCGGGCTTTGTTAACATAATAAACAAATAAATAAATAAATAAATAAAACTTCACAAAACCTCGAAATATATTTTTTTGTCGTTTTAACACAAGTTCCACGCCAGCGAAATTGACATACGCACTTATTACTATTCATGAATACTGAACATGTATATATGATGAAAATATTCGTATTACACATTTTTAACAAGCACCAAACATTATTCCAACTTGAACTGATAAATTAATGATTGTTAGAACACACAAATATTCTTGTTTTGATCCACATAAATTTAAAGAATGTAGAAAATACAAATAGCAAATATGTACCGAACTATAAAACAATTTTATACAACTTAAAATCAATGAATTAAACACAAATATTCATAAAAACAAATATTTATTTATATATGTAACAATCAACATTAATGGCAGTATTTGTAATACATTTTCTATTAATTGAAAATTCTCCTCCAGACATGTAGTTGCAATCAGCATTTTATCTTCCATAAATATCCTGGATAACGATTTAATAGAAAGTATTGTATCAATCTCTTACTGAATCACAATAAATGTAATATCAAAACCGTATTTCATCTGTAATGTTACTTCAAATCAATTGTAGTGCTAAAATTGTTACAAAATGAATTCAAATTGTCACCAAAACCAAACCCAACTTCGTTATTATCGCCAGATTTTGCAACAATTTTGTAGCCGGTCCCTTATGCTACAAGGCTTAATATGTTTTTGGTCCAAACATTGATCCGATTCTTTGTATACTTTTATTAGCAATATGATACTAAATCTTGACATACCAATCTGGCATCAATTAAATAAAATATTGAAAAAAACCATCTGAATGCATTTCGAAAATCTGACAGTAATAAATATAATTAGCAGGGTACGAGGATACACAATATTTAAGATTTTACCTGAGAAAATATAATAAGTGCAAGATCTTGTACATCATCTATGGTATAAAGTTCATATTTTAAAACCTTTTAATCAAATATCGATAAAAAGGCTTCCTTCTCAACATTTCTCGTCAATTCTACGGCATTCAATTTTTGGTTATCTGATCGATAGTAGGAAAAATGGCGCCTACCACAGAGAATCTAATTGACGTACAAAAGCAAATTTTTACAAAAATCAGTAATAATGAGGTATCTGAACTCAAAACATTGTTGGCGGCAAATAAAATTAAAATGGATTTTGTGGATGAAAATGGTATGAGTCCTCTTCAACATGCCTGTTATAAAGGAAACAAGGAAATGGTACAGATGCTTCTGGATCAGGTAGGTTAGTTTTTTAATAGTGCGTAATACGATTGAACATAATCTTAAATAAAGTTTTATTTATTAAAACAAGTAATATGCTATGTATATTTTTTTAACTTTTTATCTTTCTAATAGATGAATAAAATGAAATATTTAACAGTGAAGTATTTTTTCTTAAACGTAACTAACTTCAAAGATGAAACAGTTTGTACCAAAAAATATTTTTGAGGAATTATGGAAATTGATTAATTATTTAAAAAATAGTTTACTATAATATTGTACTTAAAAATGAATTAATTTTTAAGAATATTTAGAATTATTTCAAGATATATCTAAGAAGCATGAAGTTTATCATTTAAGAAAATGTATTTTTTCTATATGAATTTTAAAAATGATTTGTTTAAAACATTATAAAATGCAAATCATAAGTATTAATAGTTATAAAAATATTTGATTGTAGGGTGCAGATGTAAATGCATGTCAACATGAACATGCATATACAGCTTTACATTTCGCAGCTCTGAGTGGAAATGCTGAACTTTGTCATCTTTTAATGTCTCATGGAGCACGTGTGACGGCAACAAACAGTGTAGGACGAACTCCAGCTCAAATGGCAGCATTTGTTGGCAATCATAACTGTGTAGCAACTATTAATAATTTTATTCCAAAAACTGACATAGATTATTATGTCAAATCACAGGGTTTACAGACTGAATCAATACTTCCACCACATTTAGCAGATTCTTTCCATAAATTTATAATGCAAGTTAATGTGCATCCTGTACGTGTGGTTATGAATTTACAAATGTATCCTGGTCTTTTAGAAAATGCTACTAAGGTAAGATCTTAATATAATTGTTATAATTTCTTTCTTTTCCATTGCAAACATTTTTTTTTATTTTCAGGTACAAAAAGTTCTAGAATCTATGCGTAACAAGGAAATGACAAGAGGTGCAGAGACAAATGAAGTGATGGCATTTAAATATCATTATCTGAGTTGTGTTGTAGCTGAAGTAATTAAGTTTCAAAAACAACAAAAAGCAATCAAAGCAGATAAATTAGATGTTGTAGAAGGTTTAATAAAAAAGTTTTTAAAATGTAGTAAAAGTGATGGTACACCAGAATACCAAGAAGCATTTTTAAGAGAATGTATAAGGGAGTTTGTATACAGGGAAAGTACAATTTTTCGACAAATGGTAGCAACTCTTGCAGTTAGTGATCCACCATCTGCTGTATCAGTTATATCAGCTGCAATTAATGGTCAAAGAGCCTTCTCAGACAATGCACAAGTTTGCACTACATGTGGGGAAGATAATGCTAAAAAAAAGTGTAGTAAATGTAAAGTGGTACGATATTGTGACAGAGAATGTCAAAGACTTCATTGGTTTATGCACAAAAAAGCGTGCACCAGATTAAGTCAAAGTATTACACCAAGTGCAAAGATAAGCGAGATAGATAAAGAACAAATAAGCAATGCAGTAAGCTCTAGGTTACAAAATTTAAGTGTTAACTAAATACAGTAAAATATACAAAATTCTGTTTTAAACAATTAAGTTCAATGTGCTGTATGTATCTATTTAATTTTGTATTACATTGATGTAATTGAAAAACTGAACTAATAGTCCTGTCCACATATTGGTGAACAGTTCTAATGTTTTACTTTTTAGATTTACTGAATGTAATGAATTTTTCGAGTATTACAATACATTTTTATCTTTGTTTGCTATAAGAAATTCATCATGTATTATAATAAAATTATTATCATCCTGTCCAATAAATAATGTCATGCAAATATTCTATTACAATATTTCCTGAGGACTGTAATCTTGTGATTGTATTGTCATAAACATAAAATATACAATACATAATAAATGTTGTTTCAAATCGATTTTACCATCAGATCTGTTACAAAAGTTCAGCTCAATTTGACACCAAAACTGGACCAAATCTTATTATTGTCAGGTTTTGTTGTAGTTTTGCAATCAATTTGGTATTACTTATTCTGCAAATCTTGATATGCTTTTGATTCAAAAATTAACATAAATCTTGGTGTATTGTTGCTGCCAAAGTTCAACATACTGATATTGCACCAATTTGGTGACATGATGAAAAGACTTGTAGCATGCGTTTTGAAAATTGGAATTCACAGATATGGTTGGCAAAGTTCTTACTGTGATACCAGACAGAGGACGGGAGTTCTTGAGAACACCCCCTTTCACTAGAAGAAAACGAAAGTGAAGATAAATAAAAGTCTTTCTCATTCTTGAAGCGCTAAAATCCAATTAATGTAGAAAGCAAATCTGTGACACGCGTTTACTGTGGTAGTGTACGTAGTAGAAGGGGGTGTTCTTGAGAACTCCCGTCCTCAGTCTGACATCACAGAGTTCTTATTCTCGAATTTAATAAAACATGAAATTGAAAATTTCGTTTAAACGATTTCTGAATTTCCTGTACACTTCTATCCGTAAAGAAGTTGTTACATTATGCTTTTTTTAAATTATATATATAATTGTCGTAAATAATGATTTTGTTTATTATTTGGAATATTGAATACATTTAAGATAAACAGAGCTAGGATGAGGCGCCTTGTGCAATAAAAAAGATTATGAGAAGAGTTGTAATAGTTGAAACAATTGTATTGTAATATTTTCAACATTATATGAATAATTTTTAAAAGAAGAGCAGAAAAACCAGTATTACAAATTATTAAACTTATTGTGAAAAATATTGATCTTTTACTATGAAAGTAGTAAATGTTTAATGAGCACGCATAGGTTATGTGACTTTAGAGAAAGATAATTATTTTAGTTAAATTCCAATTATGACTATTATAATTTTAGTTGTGCAGTGCGTTTAGAAAATTCCACTAAATTAAAAACATGACTTCAATGCGTGCTGGTGATACAAATTACACAACAAAATTTGATTTTATAATAGAAAAGTTAGTTGTATTAACGAAAAAAAAAAACAATGAAACAACGTTACTTAATAATTACCTTTCTGATCTTAATGATCTAGATTATCGATACATAACAGTTTTAAATAACGATGTAAGTACATTCGAATAATTCAATTATTTTTTGTATGACATTTATTAGTCAGTTGTTAATTTGAAACAAAATAATTTTTGTTTTATCTTTTAATATTGTTTTAGATGTTACAGTTGTTGATTAAACAGTTGTGTATGATTGTTATACCTGCAGAAACAAATTTAGTACAAAATTTCTGCAAATTTTTAATTAATTTATCCCAATGCAACATAAAACTTCAAAAACAAACATTTGCATATTCTAAGCAGTGGATTATAAATGTATCTGAAACTGCATCACCAGTCACGCATAATGATATACTTTTAGCTTTAAAAAGTATATTTATGAATGAGCAGTTTGATGATTTTAATCGTGTAAGCATATTCATTTTTGAAATAATTGTAACAGTTAAAATGTTATAAATATGTTATATTAAAAGTAGTATATATTTGCAGGATTTGAAATTATTACTTGAAAATAATCAATTATTAAAAAAATATTTAAATCCATCTAATGAGCAATGGTTAGAAGTTCATTATCATTCAATTATCTGCTTAGAAGGAATTTTAATAAAGAGTTGTAATAATAATATTGTAACAAAAGAACTTATATATATTATCAAAGATATTGTATTAGGTGTTGTTTCTTCTTCCTTATATTTAAATGACAACACATTTTATCGTACTAAAGTAAGTAATAAATTTTAACTAAAAAATTAATTTATGCATTTCATTACCATTTATTAAATTCAATTTTTAGATTTTGTGTTCATGCTTACATATTTTGCATATCATAACAGCTAATAATAAATTACTACCACATAACATTGACTTTATGGGTGAAATTTTTGGAGTAATACAAGCATTTTTATTTTACGGTATCAAAGATTATTCACCTATGAAACCACAATTGCTTCGTCCAGCAGTAATGAATCTTCCAGAACAAATTCATATAATTCCTAAATGCAAAAATTTAAAAAATCATAAAGCAAAGGTGAAAAAACAACCTACTAAGAAAATTACTACTGAAGTAAAGAATAATATTGCACCAGAATGCAAAGGCATCAGCATACATTCAAGTGATTCAGATACTTCAGATAGTGAAAGTAACAATTCTATCTTTATGGATTCTAAAGTAAGACTAGAAACTATACACTTATTACAAGCAGTTGTTGAAAATTCACAATGTCGTGAAATATTTGGATTTTGGCCACAAATTGTTGCCACTGGATCACGAAATGATGCTAGAGTATTAACTAGATGTATTTTGAAAGAGCCTGTATCTAAAGTGAAACAACACATGTTAAGTACATTAAGAGATTTACTGATAAGTGCTAAACCTTTTTTGATGCATGCAGAAGACGTTCATCATACATCTTTTATAACCTTCTTTGGTACAGTTTCTCTAATGATTAAAGAATTATACTTTATGTTATCTTTAATCCTAAATGGTGAAACAAATGTAGCAGTTTTAACCCATGGTTTAAAATGTGCTATAGCTTTAATTCAAGGAACACCATACATACGCTTAAAACCAGGACTTGCTACAAAATTAATGAGAAATTGTAGACCATACATATTTCATACAGGTATGCGTATTATTGATATACTCTTTTACAAAAATTAAGTGTCATATTAAATTTTCTGTAGATCCAACAGTTCGTGTTGCTGCACTGTCAGCATTTGAAGCTATTGCTTCTTCTGATCCAATAACTCCAGAAATACTTGAAATACTTGCAAAAAAATCAACTGTAAATGTAGAATCAGATTACCTACATTTAAATATTTCAATCGATGACAACAAAGAGAAAAAAGAAGAAGAAGAAGAAGAAATAGATATTGAAGACTTTAAAAATAATTTGATGATTGAATATAATAATAAATTATTCAAAGAAACTAACATTTGTTTTTTAATTTACATTTGTTTGGAAAATATATCAAATAAGGTATGTATATTTTTACTTGAAAAATAAACAATTAGAAAAAATAAATAATGATTTGTATGATTATAGGCAATGAGTATACCTGTTCGTCTTCAATCTTTAAAATTAATTGGTAGAATGGCATTTAGTACTGGAAGTCTTGTATTTTCACATATAGAACTAATTACAGCAACTATAATAGATATTATACAAGATTCTGAAACACAAATAATATTACATGCTTGTCGGACTTTAGAAATAATGGCTGGCTGTCTCATAAATTCTGTTTCGGAAGATGATAGTGCTTCAGTATTTTGGAATATTATATTTAATCCTGTGGTATTACTCCTTCAACATCCACAAACAATAATTAGAGAAGCTGCATGCGATTGTTTAGGTAGCATTCATTCTACTGTGTTTGCTCAACTTTCAGTAAGTATTCAGATACAAAGTTAATTTATTTAATTTAATTTATATATTTATTTATAGAATATAATATTTGATCAACTAATTTACTAAGAATGTGTACATATTTAAATGATATAAGATTATTAGTTTTTAACAAATTACTTTCAATTAAAACTATTTCGAATTTGATAATGCTGAATTAGTAAGTTTTTCATGACTTGTTTTGTTAAATGTTTTAAAAATTATTATATTTGGTATACTGTAATTTTTAATTGGCAGTCAATAATTAATAATTTTAGTTGATTTTAATAATCTTTATTAGAAAAATTTAATCAATGCAGATTAAAATATTTTCACCAAAATGGATAAATTATAAAATTTTCTGATTTTTATATAATAAAATACCAATTGTAACTCATTAGCATTTAGTTTCACTTCTACTTAGTTGCTGAAGTTAACAAGTTTGTTTTACATTTAATTAATCTAGCTATACTAGAACTTTAATGTACAATATTTATGTACCTATATATATAGATATTTACTTTTTCCTTACAAAAATTTTTTTTAGAGACAAAAAGCAATTTTAATTATTACAACACTATTTAGTGCAGTTCATGATAAAGAAAGTGCTGTACGGGCTGCTGCATTACGAGCATTAGGAATGTTAGTTACATTACCTGCATTGAAAGAAGAAACTGGATTTCTAATGGACTTAGCTAGCATAGTTTGTTTAACAGCAAATGATAAGAATCTTGGTGTTCGCATTAAAGGAGCTTGGGCATTAGCTAATTTATGTAATTGTCTTTCTACCGAAAGGTTAGTTATGAACAGTTTAATATTTAACTAATATTTTTATTATTTTGTTTTTTCTAAATTATTATCTATTTTAAATCATGCATTACTTCTATTATAAACGATTTATAATTATATTAAAGTTAAAATTTATTATTATTATTTTTCTAATATAACAATCTTTCCCTGTAGAAATTATGAAAACGTTGAACCTATTCCTTTAGACATATTATTACCACAAATTTATCAAGTTAGTGTTAAAGCATCTAAAGATAATGATAAAGTAAAATGCAATGCTGTTCGAGCTCTTGGAAGCATTCTTTACTTATGTCCTGATAAACACATACTAAAAGATACATCATCAGGGTTGGAAACTCTTATAAATTGTGCTACTATAGGAAATGATATGAAGGTAAAGGAAATATGCTAAAATAATATAATCAATAAACTGAGTTGTTTAACATATTTCATAACTTATATGTTTTCTTATTAAATAAGTCATTTTTAAATAAATTGTTTGTATTTTAATTGACTTTTATTAAATTTTTAATATATTTGTAATTATACATTTAAGGTGCGTTGGAATGCATGTCGAGCTCTGGGATTAGTTTTAAGCAACAATCCAGATAATATATTACATCCTTCTTGGCGAGTACGTAATAAATAAAATGCTCAAAATACCTCATTTTTTTCATTATAATTAATACAATTTTATTGTTTTAGTAGGATAAAGTGTTTCCTGCATTATGTAACTTAATTTGTGATAGTCCAAACTTCAAAGTGCGTACTAATGCAGCATTGGCATTATATTCTTGTAATTCATATGGCAAATATATTGTAATTCTGTGGAAGAGCCTTATTTTAGCATTTGAAAATTCTCAGCATGTACCAAGTTATATCGAATATCCCCATCGTGATGCGCTTATTCAACAGGTAATTAAAATCATTTTTAAATGTAAAATTTAGCGTGGTTATATTTAAATATAATTTCCCCGTATTTTTCAGTTATGCCTCACTCTTAGTCATGTGGCTGCTTGTACAGAATTGTCAGAATTGCAAAACCTTTGGGTAGAAATAAGTGAATATGTACATGACATTTCTAATTACATGAAACAATTTCAGGTATGATATATAATATTATTTATCTGTAAAAATCATTTGTATTGATAACAAAAAGATATATTCATTTATCATATTTTAATAAATTTTAATATATTTTAGGAAATTATTGTGCCTGAAAAAATGGGAGATTTAATAAAAGCAAAATCTCAATTAGAAAAACATGTAAAAAGAGCATCAGTACTAGAGCAGAAAAAAATTGCACAAGCTTTGGCAAACATTTTTGAAAGAACTAAACGATATGACAATTTAGATGGAACTATCTGAACTTAATAATGTATAGTTTATCAAAAGATAATAAGTTAATTATTCCCTAATTATACATATTCATATGTATTCAATAATCAAAGTTTCAAATCTATTTTAGATGGATTTAAACTAAGAACTTAATACCGGTATAAATCCGATACCGATATAATGGCAGTGAAACTATATTGAAATCGACAGTTACCAAAATATATATTATGGATACCAGTACCGATACCATTACCTGAAACCGAAAACCAGTATTACTTCGGTATTTGGATTGAGCAAATGGAATTGGAAATTGAAATCCGAACTTTAAAATCTTCCTTAAGGAATACACTATTCTGATTTTCGGTCATTGAACCATAGGCGGTTCCAATTGATACTGCAGCTTCATTCACAGGAAGGAAGAAAACGGCAGTACTTTGTATTACATAATTAAATTCATGTAATAGTACATCACCTTCGGTATATTAACTTTCAATTCCTATTTTAAAATATGTGGAAAATTAAAACAAAATAAGGAAATTAAAAAACTTATCGGTAAATATACCGATATGACGTCATACCAATATTTTGGTTTGTATAAAGGTTATTGCAGTAATAATTGAAAAATGTGTAATAGTTTTATATAATAAATTATTTATTTCTTAAACTGTTTGGTTAAACATTTTTATGTGCTTAAATATATGAGAATTTAACAATTTTTAATTTGTTTTACCATATTTGTAAAAAGTTGTTCTCAATTATTTCAAATAATTGGATATAAATATAAAAATTACATCTACTATATATTGTTATAAGTTGTATTGATATATATTCTCTACATCATTATCTTCATCCTTACTTATATTTACAAGAGAATTTAATTTCTTAAACTAATTAATTGATACTTCACTAACAACTTCGATATTACTTTTTTTACTGCAATCATTTTCTGAGTGTGATTTGTTTTCATTTGTATTATTCTCATCTAAATCTTTAGGACTTAATATATTCTTAATTTCATTATTAGATGTACTTTCTAATTCATAATTACTTTTATCATTTATCTCTTGTTCATCTGAACTTTCCTTATCCGAATCAATATTTTCAACTTTATTATCATCTAAACTTGTAGTTTTCAGCCGTTTCCTTTGTTTCCATTTTTGTTTCTTTTTTAATCTTTTTGCCCTTTTCTTTGCAGTTAGTTCTTCAGCTATCCTTCTATTTTCTTCAATTTTTTTATGATATTCTTCATCTAAAAGCTCCTAATAAAAACATTACAAACATAATTTTATATTATTAAAGTCTATTTCAATATCTCTTACTAATATAAAATAAATTACTTTACTTAATATTATATAGAAAATAATTACAATAAAAATAATTGCATTTACATTACATATGATAGTAATAGTTGAGTAAATTAATCTATGCAGTTAAAAGTTAAATGATTTAAAAAACTGATATTGATAAATGAAGTATAAAATTAATACATAAGTTTTATATTTCGAAATTACTTTTATATTACCTTGTGACCTTTTTCTTGAATAAATTTTTGTCTTGCATATTCTTTACGTCTTAAATGTCTATACACATGAAATTCTCCACTACCTGCACCAGCACTACTACCCATTACATTACGAACAAATTCTGGCACAGTAGGTGTACTTTTAACTTTAGGGCGTTCTGGTAGTATAACAGGTTTCTCCTATTATAAAAAGTAAGTGAATATTTTATGACATAAAATATAAGTCTGGCAAGGTAATTGATATCGATTTATATAGAGATTATATAATACAAAACATAAAATTCTGTACTAAGAAATTATGAAAAATTTGCTTTTCATTTAGCAAAATTATAAAATACTTACTATTTATTTATTTCCACAAAGTTAATAATCAATAAACATTTATTTGAAAATAAACATGATTAATGTATAACTTAAAGTAAAAAAAAAATGGAGATTCAATTAAAAATAATTTTTTAATATTTTAATATATTCACCGGATTTTTCATCAATTTCTGAAGTTTTAATCGCTGCAAATCAATTGCTGTTTTTGCAACAACAGGTTTTTCTTCTTCTTTTTCTTTATTCTCAGGCATGATCATATATGTTATACAGAAAATAATTCGAAATCTATTACTTTTATAACAACTTATACGCTTTGACTTAAACTGTAATAATTAGAGGTTATGTTATGACAACAAACGTAAAACAAGTACAACGAAGCACAATATGAAATCGATATATTTCAGCCATACTGATCTTAAGTACATATCAATTAAAAATACAATGAGGTATATAAAAAATGTAAGTATCTTATTATAAAAAAATATTTAAACATAGATATGCTCCAAAACAGATGATAATCATGAAATATTTTAGTAACTTTATTTATATTATATATCATAATCCCTAATATAGCCATATCTAATCTAGTCATATCTATCGATGTTAGATTTCTTAAAAGTTTTTGAAAATTTTTGATTTTGGTGCCAGATTGATGCTACAGTAGCACCAAATAATTATTGGATATAACCAATTGGTTACAATTAATTTGACATCAAGTATTGAAAGATTAAGTTATAAATGTACAAAATCATATCTATTTACACCATCATTTCGTATTGATTTTTATGTCAAATCTTTTACCAAACTTTGACATCAGTTTTATATGGAAAATAAACAAATCCTTGATACTATCATCAAATTTTGTTATTGCTTTATAACCAATTTAGTGATATACTGCAAGACTTGATCTGTTCTTATACGGTCAAAACATTATTAAAAGTTTTAGTATATTTTTGCTGCCAATATGGTAACAAAATTTGACATTGCTGATCTTTAATAATATTTTAGTAACAAAGTTTATGTGTATCATAGGTTTGAAAATCTGTTAACAATAAATATAAGTAGTAAGAATAAATAATTTTTTATCTACAAGAAATTGTATAAATCACTTCTTTCAGTAAAATTTTTCTTAGTGACAGCAAATAATATGTTACCAATAATTGTAAAGGGATCCAGTTGGTGTTGGTAACAGTAGCAGTAGCAGAAGGCTTTCAATATTGACGCACATTGACGCTTATCGAAAGCTCTGTAATCGTCGAAAATTGAAAAATTTTGCTGTCAAAAATAAATTATACTATTGTATTTTTTAGGAACGATGTCAGATACAGCAGTAGATGAAAGGTAATTTTTATAAAATTTTCTATGTTTTTCGATAAATATTTGATTTTTTGTTATATATTAAAATGTTTTGCAGAGTAACCGACGAAATTGAAGCATTAAAGGCAATTTTACTTGATGATGAATTAAACATAAAAGAAAATGACAGGTAATTTTTTTTTTAAAGACCTTAATTCTTGTGATCTTGTTATTGAAATTACTCAACTGCTATTTTAAGATTTATAATCATAGCTGTAAATAATTCAAAATTATAAAACTTTTATTATTACGTATAATAATTAATTAAGTGATACTTGAGAAATCTAAATTTTGATGATATAGGATAATAATGAATCATTTCAAAGTATATTAAATATTTCTAAGTATTATTTAAAGTAAAGTAGAAATATTTAAATTCTATTTGTTTATATTGTGTTATATAATAATTATATTGATTATTATAGTGCTTATGTATGTAATACAAGCTGTTTATAGTACGGTATAAATTCAATTTTTTTCTTTCCTTTTTTAAATCAGTACTATAAGAATAA
This sequence comes from Tetrapedia diversipes, assembly GCA_033822845.1. NCBI lineage: Eukaryota > Metazoa > Arthropoda > Insecta > Hymenoptera > Apidae > Tetrapedia > Tetrapedia diversipes. The sequence continues at coordinate 46,021 of JAOPTO010002155.1, forward strand.
GACTATAATTTATGTTATTTATAAATAAGGTATTTATATTTGTAAAATGATTTGATAAATAATATAAACTTGCTTTAATAGAAACACAGTTTTACTTTAAATATATTATGTCATTAAAAAGAAAAACATAGTAATGTAAGAATAAAACATAAAGGGATAAAAATTTTACAGCAGAATTCAGTTATAGAAGTTGTAGACAATATATTAATTCATTTGTATATATAAATTGCTCTTGAAAAACTAATTCATTATTTCTATTAATAAACTATATTTAATAATTAAGCATATAAAATTATTAACAACTTATATATTTTTGTAAATTTGTTAAGAAATCAGTGCTTTTTCAGAGGTGAACCAGAATGCATTGAAACTATTTTATTTCCTTCGACTGGTGAAGATTCACAATCTCAATATGTTTGTGTAACACTAATTGTCCAATTACCTATGGGATATCCTGATATATCACCTATTATTAGTCTCAAAAACCCTAGAGGCTTGGATGAAAATACAGTAAGACTTATGCAATCAGATGCAGAATCAAAATGTAAAGATTTCATAGGCCAACCTGTTATGTTTGAACTCATTGAGGTACATATAAATTAAACAACAGTTTATGAAGTATTATAATTAATGCATTTCAAAGTATTAAAATAACTTATATTATATATAATGAATTATGTATATTGTGTAAGTAATATGTTTAAATTTTGTTATTATTAAAATTAAAATTTATATTACATTTAATGCTTATCATATATATTATTATTACTTACTAATTTGTTATTTTATTGATTTTATATCATATTTTGTGTTATTGTTGTAGTAATTAATAATGTGATGTTATTATAACAGTTAATAAGGGAGCATCTTACAAGAAGTAATCTTCCAACAGATCAGTGTGCCATATGTTTATATGGTTTTCAGGAGGGAGATGAATTTACAAAAACTGAATGTTATCATTATTTTCATTCACACTGTTTAGCAGCACATGTTGCTGCTGCAGAACGTTATTATAGAGAAGAACAAGAAAAATTGCCTCAATGGCAACAAGATACTACTAATAAGTTTCAAGTATGTTATTAATTTTTATATTTTGGTATAAGCTGTTTATATATTTTACACTTAATACAGCTATTATAACATGTATTAAGAAAGTAAAGCTAAACAAATTTATAATAATTATGATAACTATTAAATATAATTTACTTTCTTAGGCTATATGTCCTGTATGCAGAGAATCTATCAATTGTGACATAGAAAGTCTATGGTCTGCTCCACCTCCAATTGATGTTGAAGCTGCTACAGATTTTTCAGTAACTGCAGAATTAAGAGAATTACAAAAACAAATGGCAGCATTGTTTTTAAGACAACAACAAAGGGGTGGTATAATTGATTTAGAAGCTGAAGGTGTGAAAACACTAGTTAGAACAGAAGATGAGCCCAGTGCTACAACTGAAAGACTCAATCCACCAGGAACTAGTTTAAATGCATATTCAAATCAAACTATACAGCCTGTTAATCATATGGTATGTTTAAATGTTTATTGTGCTTTAGCTATTAATTATAAAATATACAGGGTATTTGTTAACAGATGAGCGTAAATTTAAGGGATGGTCCTATACGACATTTTAAAACGAAAATCGAGAATAAATAAATTGTATTTAAGACTATTTATTAATTATAAGTGATAAAAAAAATGGACTATTTTGCATCTAACGACATGCGAATTCGATACATTAATGGGTAACATCAATATAGCAGTGATAATTTACCTGGGAATAGCTGATAAATAAAACTAAATGTAATTTTTTTATTCTTGATTTTCGTTTTCGAATATTGCATAAAACTTCCTTTTAAATGTATGCCCGCCTATTACTAAACATTCTGTACATACAGTAACTGAAAATAAATTTTTATATTTAAATTCTTTTATTTTTATTTTTATCAATATATAAAAGATATTTTAAATAAATTGTTTAATAATAAAACATTTTAGCAAATGCTGCAATCAAAACAACCCTCACATCAGACACAGAATCATGCTCACTGTCAATCAAGACCACTACATAATTACCACGGACATAATAATCATGGTCATCGAAATAAAGGTCGTGGACGAGCTCATTATCGTCGCCAGTTTGACAGAATTAGGCAAACAGAATCTACTCCCAGATGACAATGGGTTCGAGATAAACTATTTACTGTCTGGTCTCCTATTTTGTTAAATGTATACAATAATATGAATAGCATTAGTAGCATAATTATGAATATATTATATTATAACAATTGTTTAATTTCAAATTTCTTTTACATGATAAAGTTATAGGTATTATTGTTCAGCAACATTCCCGTTATAACGGTTAAAACTTCCACGGACTGTCTGTGTAGACTGAAACCATGGTGCTCTTTTAAACGATCTGCAATCGTACAAAGTTAATTTTTTCTTAACATAAATACAGATTTAATATGTATACAGAACTGTAAGTACTGTAGCATACTATAAACAAGCAAAAAAAATATACAATCAAAACATTATGCTAAAAATATTTTATATCAATGATTTAAAATTCAATGGTTTAAAGCATTATAAAAATAATTTTTTAAATTATTACTCAATTTGAATAATCGTTTTCAAATAAATTTTGTAATTTATAATACTCACTTCTATAAAAAAAATTTATTAATAATATAGATCGTGGTATATAACAGAGCAGACATGGATCAGTATGTTTAAGTAGATACTTATTCTTTTTAAAGAAATCAAAAATTTAATTCTTGCTCTATACATAAATTCAGAAGCAATGTAAATCTTTAGAAAAATTATGTAATGCTATTATATATCAAATTTAACATATAAAATATACCTTTCAAGAGTTGAGAACTTTGATTTAATGCATGAATCAACCACTACTTCTGAAAGAACACTGTTTAAAAAGTTATGTAAAGATAATTGCACGTTAATATATTTTCAATACAAGATATTTTCTATATATATATATTTAAGAGAATGTAAGTTTTTGATATTTATGGTTTGTTTATATTTTGCTTTCTTAATTTTGTTCCTTTTAAATATGTTGTTAAAAAAAGATTTATTGTAAATATTTCTTTGTTGGGTGGAAAGAAGATTCTGTTAATAGATAAAATATCTTCCTGTAATTGTGATATTTATAAAAAGGTAATAACATAATATAAAGTTAAAAAAAAAATAACATTAAATCATTCTAATCCAAATTATGTTATACAATATAAGTTATAAATAGTATAAAAGATAAATAATTTTGCTTACAGAAATTGGTTATATATACTATGTACTATTTATTTTTTAAAACTTTAAACAATATAAGACAATGCTTTAAATTAATATGAAATTTATTTTCAAAATAATTTTTCCTTAATAAAAATGAATGAAAAATTATGATAATAATGCATGTTTATTTGCTGTTTATATTATGCTTCTTCTAGTCCTGCATACAAAATAATTTGAATTACGTAAAAACTTGTGCTTATAAAAATCTTTTAACTTAACTCCAATTTAATATTTTTATTATATTAAATAAAGGAGTAAATATTTAAATATTTTTAAATTCTTACTGAATTTGCATTTTTATTTTATTCTTTGAGAAAAAGAATAAAATAAAATAAATTAATTATACATATATTTAAAAAAATCACTTGAGAAAATTTGTTTACTTAAAAAATTGCTTCATTTTAATATTATTTTATATTTGTTTAAATTGTACCAAAGAATTAATATTTAATTAAAGATGTTTAAAGAAGAAATTTACTTTCCTTGATATCTCTTATATTTATATATGTTTCGAAAACCATATATGATTCACTTTCCACTATGTTTGTTTTATAAATATGTATATATATGAATGTGTATATCAAAAAGTAAAACTGAAGAATTCAATGCATGTTTATTATTATAAAAACAATCAATAGAAGAATATTTTAAATTACAACAATTTAAATAAATATCAGTTGCACTGATAACAAACAAAAAAATTTTACTACAAATAAAATTATAATGTAATGCTAAGCAGAAAAAAAGTTATTTATAATAGTAATATCTGTAGTGTTCTTACAACTACTAATAAATAAATCGTTACAAACAGCTTAATAAAGAAATACAAATACATCTTTAGCTCACATTTTATAGAACTTTAAAATTTTATAATTAGAATATCAAAAAGAAAAATAAAATGATTTACGAAATATGTACATTTATGGATTTTGTTATTGTCATTCGCGTATTTCAATTTGTATTATATTTATTACATTTTCAAAAATGTATAATTTACAATATAAATAATATGTTCTACTCTCTTATATTCCATGGTTTCATTATTTGCGGAATATAAATAAAATTTTATTAAGTCAAAATAAAACACTTCTCTTATTACTTTTGTGATAATTATTGATTTCCTTAAAAAAAAATAAAACACAATATATAACATTTATATTATTTAAAAGTGTCAATTTCTTATTTATATTTATATATCACAAACAATAAAATTAATTCAATTTATGAATTAAAAATGTGCATTTAAATTAGTTTTGATAAAATATACAAATATAAATACATTTAAAATTTATTACATTCATAATAAGTAGAAGATTAATACCTTAATATGTTTATAATGTAATCTACCTTTATCAAATATCTAAATTGAATTAACCAGTCACCATCAATATGTGTGCTATGATTTAAAATTATCATTAAAAAATAATTAAATACTATATAATGCACTGTTCCTTTAATTTACTAAGTTTTATTTTTAGATGTTCAAGTTCTGATTGTAGTGGTTTACAAAAGTCTTTACATTGCAGCAAAATACTAGAAGCTGCATCTAATAATACTGGATTAATGGATCTGGGTGTTGGAATGTCTACAGAAACAGAACAAATGATACTGTTATCACCATATCCTTCATCAATACTGTCATCTGAATTTTTTGTTAGTGCTTTTAATTGATTTTTTAAATCCTGTAAAAAATATATTTTATATAAAATTATCTAGCAAGAATAACAAAATTATAAATAAACAACTAATGAATATTACTTTATTCCTCACTAAAACTTGTTTTAGGCACTCATGTAAAGAAATATCCATCTGATGTTTCTAAAATAAAATAAATATAAAATGGTAATATATAATCTTTACATAAAATTTCTTTAATTTTATATGAATACTATAAAGTAACATTTTATACCATGTTGCTTAAATGCCCATTTATTTGTATACTGCAAAATTTATTTTCTAAATTTTTAACTTTCCGTTTCTCTTGTCGAAGTTTCTTAACTAGAGCACTATTTGCTTCATATGATAATGTTTTTAAACGTTTGTTTTCATTTATTACATCTTGCAATGAATTCAGTTTTTCTTCTACTTCTATATTTCTTGATTTCAGAAACTTATACTGTGCAATCATTTTTGTTAATTGTAATTGTAATTGCAAGATTGCATCTTCTATCTGACTTTGTTCCTGTTTGGAAGAAAACAGAGTAGTCTGCAATGTTTCATTTTCAGATTTTAATTTTTGAATCTCAAGTTGTGTTTTATATAATGCATCAGTAGTTTGATTTTTTTCAGTTTCACATTTCTGTATATTTTCTTCCATAGTTGTAATTAACATATGCTGCTTAGCTAAAGCATTTTCCATTAATGCCTTAGAAACTTCATTGTCTAAAAGACGTTTTTCTAATCTTTGTAACTCTGCTTTTGTATCTCGTAATTCATCTTCTGTTAATTCTAACTTTGTAGTAATATCTAGAGAACTACATGTTTTTATATCTGATGATTCTAAAATACTATTTGATTGATTCTGTGTTTTTAATTTTTGCACCTCATATTCTAAATCTTGCTTTTCTTTTTGATGCTTTTGAAGAAGTTCTGTAAAATCCATGTTTAATTGTTTATACCTTGTATTTATATTTGCTATAATTTGTTGTCTCTGTTGTAAAATTCCTTGATAAGTATCAATTTCTAATTGTAAAGTCTTTTTGCTTGCTTGCAAACCATGCACTTGAGATTGATACCATTTTGCAGAAGCTTCTGATGCATCTAACCGATTATTTAGATCTGTTAAATTATTTTGTAACTTTTGTTTCTCTTGTACCACTAATTGCATTTCTACATATAATTCTGTTATTTTTCCTTTAAGACCTTCATTAGCAGAAATTCTGGCGTTAAGTTCAATACGCATATTTTCTAAATCCATTCTAAGTCTTTCATTTTCTAATTCCAATAATGCAACACGTTTTGATAATTCTATATTTGAAACATCAGGTGTTGATAAATGTCTGATGTAGAATTCATCAGTTATTAATTGTAAGGAATCTGTCGATGTAACAGAATCCAATTCTCCTTTAAATGAATCAGATAAATTATCCATTGTTTCAACTTATTGAACTTATTCTTATTGATGTACAATTTTTTTAGTTTTCTCTTATTAAATACAACATATTATAAATAAATACACACATCACAAATAATTGTAACTTTATGGTGTCACAAAATATTAATTTATTATTTTTAATTTTGTAATTTTTATATTCTTGCTAAAACATACACATATTTCATTTCGTAAAACTTATATGCATTTTTCTTGTCATTAAATTAGTAAATATTACAGATACTAAGCATGACATATGTCAGTTTCATATAATATATAATATATATATAATATATATATGTCTCCATTCACAAAAATGTCACTTGATATGATGTACTTATGGAAAGTATGACTATGCTTACATACCATGAATAAACACTTATGTAAGTACGTATTAGTACTTACAATTTATTTGATTTTAAATGTAAGTTTCATAAATTATATATATATTGTGTGGAAAGAGCATAATTATTACAATTGACTTCATGAAAACGAACATTATTATGAAGATTGAAAATTCACGTAAGAAATTAATCTAAAAAAGTTATTCATAATTATGTATAATTTTTTATATCTGTTTCTCTTGAGTTTGACAATTATATATTATAATAAAAATGGTACTGATAAATATAACAAATCTAAAGGTAAAATATCGATTGTATGACTGAAACTGAAAATAACAAGATTATTATTTGTGTATTTTATATATTATGGCGCTAGCATCGCTTTAGATGCAAGTCCACAGAAATAATAATTTCAGTGTCGCGCATGGTCATTCAAAGTCTTTGGATTAAGGGTGGGTCTGTTCTTTTTGCGAGAGGGGTCGTGTAAATGAATTCAAGTATAACAAATAAAGAATATAGTAATATCTACACAGGTTTGACTTATATTTTGTTCAAATTTATGAAGATTAACATTGTGAGTCAAAGTGTTGATATTGTATTCTTGTGTCCAATGCTTATTGACAGCGCAACGGTGACCAAAACCTCTCGGTGGATGGAGTTTTTTACGATTCGTGCTATCTTTCCCTAATTTCCAGATCCCCCCTTCATTCGACCCGATTCCCCATAAAGATTCAATCCCCTATACGCTCTAGTCGCTCCCGTTTATGGCTGCGGCCCGGGGTGGGGGAAAACAAGCTGTATAACGACGTAAAATTTTGAAGCTTATATGCAGGAATATGTCAAGTTTAAAAATTGGTAAGTTAGTACATTTTTGTTTTTTATAATAATTAATTTCATTCAGTTTATAAATAAGAAGATAAGCGGCTGAGTTGACTCGCGCTAGTTGTTGCCCCTTTGCATCCAACACGCTTCTACTTTGCTTTCGTAGTATGGTAGGCAAGAAGGCAATGAACGTACTTTGTATATTTGCTTCGAAAGTTATCAATTTTTATTCGAGGTTTGTGCGAAGGGGATCGATAAATAATTGTTTAATTCTTGCGTACGTTAGATTGCGTATGTAAATATTTTACAATGTGCAGCACATTCGCGTATTTTATTAAATCATTGCTTATGACGTTTGCCGAATTTTATAATGTACAAGCTATAGTTAAAATAATAGTACGTCTTTCTTCTTCCTTTCCTCGTTTTTTTTTTTAATTTTTGTAATATAAGCTTTAGTGTTTTTCTTAAAATTTTATTGTAATATTTTACATTTATTTATTTCATAAATATTTTTGTTTTTCATTATTTCTTTATTACATATACTTCTTATTTGTATAATATGTTTTGTTTGGGTTTAAATAATTTTAATAATAATGTAATATTTTGTATAGTTTTGGTAGCTTTATGATATATTGTAGATAGCATGAATGTTTTACTTGAACAATGTTTAATTCTTTATGCTAACATTATTGTTTTACATTTAAAAAATTTTAAGTTAATATCTGTTTTATGATCAAAAATACATACTAAAAATGTATTCAATTTACAAGCACATTTATACATATATTTTTCCTTTATATGTGTTTAAGATACTGTTAATATTAATAATTTAATTCATTTTTTGCGTTTTTAATGGTTAACTTTATAAATAAGTTTTAATGTTTGTCTGATTTTGATATCTCATTATTATTAAAATTAATCATTTTAAGTAAAATTAATTCATAGCAAACTATTGTCATTTATAAATAGTATTACATTAATTGTTTTATTAGTATATTGTTACTGTTTAAATGTTGAACTTCAAAACTGATTTATAGTTGTTATTGCTTTTATAATAAACAATTTGATAAATTTTATATATGTAATAATAAGTTAGATTTTATTTGAAAAATATGATTACATGCATCTCTTTTTTATTTTTCATATATGATTTAGTTTATTATTTCATAGCTTGGACCTCAAATTTGGTAGAGATTTCTTATTTATTACCCAAAATTAACAATTATTTTAATTCTAATAAAAATACAGGAATAATTGATACTAATAAAACAATGTTCTTTATGCTACTTAACAAAGAAATGTATTTTCGAATTTTCTTTAATAATTTTAGTAAATATATATATATATATTTAAACAAATATAATACATAAAATGAAATTAAGTAAAGGTGTAACATATTTTTCTGATATATTCAAATCTTGTATTTTACAATATATATGATGTCAAGTTAATGATTGTTTCATTTTCCCCAAAGTGTTGGTAATGCACTTGCTTGCCCTACCCTTGAGAACGATGGACTCTGAGCAAAGAAATCAGCAGGTATATCAACACTAAACAAAAAGCTAAAGAATGAATGCCTGCTGCACTCACGCCGCCGACACAGAACAAGCAGACTTAACATTTATGCAAGTAGTGTGTGAGTAGCAGCTACTCACGCCACACTCAGACGTATATATCTGTTTTCGCACATGGCAGCCATGAAGCATGGTACGTTTTATTCTTGTATGCTTTGCTTTGTATGTAAATTTGTTTTAATGGCCATATTACTATAGTTTATCAAGAAGGAAAAATTAATTGATATATCTTTAGTATAAAATATATCTCCAAACATGTGTTTTATATAAAGTTGAAAATATGTGATGATATATATTATTAAAGAATTCACAGTAATTTTTTATATAACCATGTGTGAAGCATTATCTTTAATTTAGTTTTTAATTTTCAGTATAATTAACAAATAACAGTCTATAACAAACATTAAAGTATTATGCATAATAATACATTAATTAAAATATTTAATATTATTTGTTTAAACATTCCTTAAGTTTGAAGTATATTATAGAATATTAGAAAAAATAATTGTAAAAAGCAAAAGATAAGTATAAATAAATTGTGAACACAAATATATTTTTTATTTTATAGTTTCTTTATTATATTCTTTAATAACGTACTTATTAAATCCTATAGGAACATATTAATTACTTTCATTACAGGTGATGTTATTTATATGATATTATTAGTGTATTCTGTAATTTAACAATTAGTTAATACTGTAGATTTTGTATAGATTAGATTTTGGATTTTGAATTTTCTGAATCTTGATAGTTATGTTTATTTTACATGTTTATTTTACATCTAATTATTATTATTTTTCAAACAAGCCTTTCTTTATATATAGATAGTGTATCAGTTTTTTCCACAGAACTTTGTCACATTCTATAAATGAAAATAAGAAAAAAATATAAACATAGGCTTTTAAATGTTTAAGAAATTATACTACAAATTTAAAATGACAGAGTGGTACTTCACTCAATGCAGCATAAAAACACATTACTGATATCTGATATGTTTATACAAACTTTATACTTACTGGATATGTTGAGCAGGTTTAATTCTTTGGTCCCAAGATTATCAGATATCACCATATATCATGCCAGTAAATATTTCTGTGTAGTGCATTGTGAAAAAATTTATCACATAGGAATTAATAAGTGTCAAGAATTAGTGCAAAGAGTTCATTATGAATTTCCTGTGATTAAGGAAAATCAACAAAAAATCAGTAGTGTAGTAGAATTAGTTTTCCATACAAATCTTTAATAATAAATGAATTATAATCTAATTCAACAATTTATTTTTATATGGCATCCAAGAAGAAAGTACTCAGTTGTCATCTCTGATTTTTGTTATAACTTTCTAATAAAGTATTTATAAGCCTATGTTTACATAACATATTTCTCTCTTTTTTATATATAGAATATACTGATAAAATTTTGTGGGGAAATCTGTTATATCCTGTATATACATTTTAATTTTTATACTTGAACTTTCTAAATTTTGATCACGTAATTTTTTCATAACATGGTATTACAGAAAGTTTCTTATTATAATAACTTTAAATTTGAAAATTAAAGTTACTATTAATCAAATTTTCATGTATATTAAATATTTTATATTAAGGAAATACCATATTGTTATTAAAATTCTTAAAAGTATATAACAGTCATAAAAAATGTAATTCTAATCATTTTTAGGCAAGACAAGTCAAGACGACGTGTGTTATGTTGTTGCCAAATATGATTATGGAGCACAAGGTGCTCAGGAGTTAGATTTACGTAAAAATGAACGTTACTTGCTTCTTGATGATTCTAAACACTGGTGGAGGGTACAGAGTGCAAGAGGCCAAGCTGGTTATGTACCAAGTAATTATGTTAAGAAGGAAAAGCCATCCCTTTTTGACAGTATTAAAAAGAAAGTCAAAAAGGGCTCTGGTTCAAAAACTCTACCATCCAGTAATTCACCATCCAGAGCAGTGGAATCTCCTATTATGGCTAGGCGTTTGCCTGCTGATCCAAGTGAAGCAATAGGCACAGCAGTTGTCAAGTATAACTATCAAGCACAACAAGCTGATGAATTATCACTTGTCAAGGGCACTAGAATCTTAATATTAGAAAAGAGTAATGATGGTTGGTGGAGAGGTCAAAGTGGTACACAAGCAGGCTGGTTTCCATCAAATTATACTCAAGAAGAAGGGGATACAGATGATACTCTTCATACATATGCAATGGCAGAAAATGTTCTCGATATTGTGGTGGCACTTTATTCGTTTTCTTCTAATAATGACCAAGAACTGTCCTTTGAAAAAGGTGATCGTTTGGAAATCCTTGACCGTCCACCAGCAGACCCTGAATGGTATAAAGCAAGAAACAGTCAAGGGCAGATAGGTCTAGTGCCACGTAATTACCTTCAAGAACTCAGTGAATATTTGACACAACCATGTCGCGAAAGAGGAATGACAAGTAGTGAGATTAGTACAGGAGATTCCCTTGAAAGAAGGCCAGACCCTGGTGATAGACCACATCTTATCGGAAAACCTTGGTATTATGGCAGCATTTCACGTTCGCAATGTGACACGTTATTGAATCAACATGGTCACGATGGTGACTTCTTAATTAGAGATAGTGAAACTAATGTAAGTATAAATAAAAATAATTTAATTAATACAAATTTATACATTAGTAATTAGTAATTTATACATTAGTATACAGTAATTTAAATGGATAATTCCACTAATAATAATAATACATTTTCAAAACATTTTTAGATATAATGAAATATTTATGTTATGAACTAAGTGATTAATACAGGCATCACTTGTAATGCCCAAGTATTATGAATAATGGCAAACAAAATCGAATAGTGTAATAAATTTGATATAGTTTACCATAATTTATTACATTAATAGCTTAATATGAATATTGCTATCATCTTATCAGACATAATGATAATAATACTTTCTTTGACAATATTAGAAGATTCATTGTTGTATTGTATTTAAAGCAGTTCCTATGCATTGTAAACGCATGCATATGCATTTCCGTTTTGTTTCACGGAGTAAGTGGATAAATAAATGGGAAACATATTCAAGAATGTTGAACATTGGAATGTATTTCGTAAATAAATAAATCATTCAAGTTGGATGTAAATTATTCTTTCAAAATTAAATTGTCCAAAGAAAGAAAATGTTGCTTTATTTATGTCTGGTCAATTTGATAAATCAATATTATTTATAATTAATATTTATTAAGTTGCATGACCGTTTTTTTTTTTAGACATTATTCATAATGTTTTATTAATCACTTAGTCTATAATACTGTACCAATGTATCATAAATGTTATAATTTTTAGGTGGGAGATTATTCAGTATCTTTAAAAGCTCCAGGACGTAACAAACACTTTAGGGTACACGTGGAAGGAGCGTTATATTGTATTGGTCAAAGAAAGTTCCATACACTAGATCAGTTGGTAGACCATTATCAACGAGCGCCTATTTATACTAACAAGCAGGGTGAAAAGTTATACTTGGTACGCCCATTGCCAAAAAGCAACCCCAATAGCAATGGTTGCTAGGTGAATTCGTGCCATGAAACGGTCCATGCGCTTTGGAATGTATCTCTAAGATACGCAATGCCTGCCTAGTAATATCAATATCACACATCTCGTATGTTTATACATAATAATTAATATAATTGATGAACTCATATATTAGTGTTTCTTGATTGTTTGTCCATTTACACTGATAAATAATTTATTACTCTAAGTAATTACCATCAGCAATTCTTACCATTCATTGGAGCTTCCATACTATTTAGCAGACAAAGCTAAGAGAAAGAAAATATTTGTACGGCAACTATACAATTGATTAGTTGACACAAGGCTTCTCTTTATATCCATATGTAATTGTAAAACACAACCGACCATGTTATTACAATTAACAATATATTTACAACTACACATAATGTAGACTGCAAGTGTAATGATCAAATAACGGTTAATTATCATGCAATTATGACCGATTAAGTGGATCTCTACTCTGAAACTATTGGTATTGAATTATGACAAAGACTAAGTGTTCATTTGTGATTTTGTATTTATTAGAAATTTTTAAGTAAATAAACTATATTTAAGTGTGCATTAGGTAAAGTGTAATTTTTTTCAATCCCTTATTTGCTGTAAGCATTATTACTATTATATTTTTCGAAATTCAATTGTATTTATTATATTTGTGTATCAAATGTTTGTAAACATAAATTTAATATGATTTAATTTGAAAATGCTTAAAAAATGATCGTTTTTATTTCTAACATTTAAGATATTTACGTATTATTAATATGCTTAAATAAAAAAAAGTAATTTTTACATTTGTTTAAACAATTCATATAGGAACATAATAACAGAATACAATTAAATCAAACAAAATTGAATCACATCAAGGGATGATTTCACTAGACATAATACATGGTTGGTAACAAATATTAATCTTTATTTAACGTGTATATTATATTCATAAATAAAGGTATTATTTAGTTATATGAATAAGAGATTGGTGCTCCTGGAGATAAAAGTTAATGGCACTAGTTGCCAATAAGAATATATATATAAACAATTACCCTAAACTAAACATATTTTGGGTCTGTATTATTTGTTCGTAATTCCATTAAAAACTTATGCTTACTTAATCATAAGAAAGGATTGTTTGAATTTGTCATGTCGCTCACACCAGAACCAACCTAAAAAGATTTTATATTTAGTTATATATATATTTAAATACACTTCATAAACGTAAAACAAAAATATTAAATTTATACCATGAATGGATTTGCATGGTATGCTGGAAGAGTTGGTTGCCACATTTTCTTTGTCATTAATTGGCTAAATTGAATTACATCTCTGTTACTAGATGGTCCAATACCTACCCATTGAGAATCTAAAATATTTATATTTTTTATTTTCAATTTCTAATGCACTATATTTTAAATTATTTAAATAAAAATTTACCATTATTTATAGGATACTGTACTGGTTTAAAGGGATTAACAGGATTGTATAGAGAAGTATCAATTGATTGCATATTATTATTAACTACATTAGTTGATGGTCGCCACAAATCACCAGTTGCAAATGGATTTGAGATTACATTTGCAGTTTGATTTCCTACATTCCAAATTGAATTTGAAGCTAAATAAAAAAAAAAAAGATAAAATAATTTTGTACAGTCTTAATAGATTGAATGTTTAACAATATAAATTATGAATACCATTATTAGTATTCCATGCAGATGTATTTAATGTTGTAGTATCTTCTTTCAATTGTATTTGTTTCATTAGGGAGTCTAAGTCTTTTAGTGCCGCATAACGATCTTCAGATGGAGGTACATGTGCTCCATTTGCATTCATTGTATTAGCAGAATTTCCAGTAATCTGACTAAATGGACTTGATTCAACATCTAAACAAAAAATAAATTATTATTAAAAACGTTTTACTAATTTGAAAAAATGAAATTATAGAGTATTCTTCCACATTACTTGTATTTTTTGAACTATTAAAGACAGGGTTGTTATCAAAATTGGCAAACAATGGCTGAGGTACAATAGGCTGACTGAATTTATTCACAGGCATTGTAGTAGTGATAAATGGATCAGGAACTTTGCTGAAATCAGCTACAAAATCTGTTGAAAAAGTATTCAAATTAACTGATTCAACATTGTTTGCTTTTGGAGGTGATATAGAAGATAATGTAGATGTTCCAGAATGTGGAACTCTTGGAATGTTGGTTTGATTAGACGGTTGTAATTTTTGATTTGAGTTTTGATTTGCCATGTTTGGATCTAAATAATATCTTTTGAGCTCATATTTTGCACTCATTAAATCTTTCATTTTCTGTTCATCTTTTATATCTAAAGTCTGTGATGAATTTTGATTCATCAAACCTAACCATATTCTTCTGCAATATTCATTACCACGTTCCTTTATAAAATCTATTTCTTCTTGTGTAAATGTTGCCATAGAAATTGATTTTACTCTATGTGGTGGTGTTAAACCTCGTCTGTAATTAAAAAGAAATTGACATAAATGTTATTATTTATATTATAATTAAAATAACAAAAATATTTTGTGCTATTATGCATTTAATAATAAGTTATGATAGAATGCAAACATTTTTAAAAGTAATTGTAATTAAACTTTTTAAATATTACTTTTAGGTATAGTATACAGTGAAAATATTAATTAAAAATAATTATAAAAAATTAAATTAAATTCAAAAATATTATAAAAATTATATACCTTAACTAAAGGATAAAATGATAGGAAGTTATTGTAAAAAAAATTTTTTAAACATTGGGAGTACAGAGGGTTAAAAATATTAACTAAATTGATAACTTAAAAAATTTGTTTTTATTATTTAATGTTAAACATTATACTATATTTAATGATTCACTAATTCTTTTTACTGGATATTTTATATAATTAAAGTATATTATCATACTAAAATCAAAATAATTATACTATAGAATTTATAAAATAGGTATTGGTTTCCTATGTTACTTGTAAGTGTAACATTTTGACCATTGATAACTGCGCACGAAAAAAACATTGATACTGATAGTATATTAACTTCCTGACCGCAATTGCTAACATTTAATAAAGATTCATAATCTCCATAATCTCCTCAAAAAATGTATTTGTCGCACGTGTTATATCGAAAGATATTATATATTTACATGAAAAATAATTTATTTCTGATTAAAAAAGAAATAGCCTGTCTAATGTACTCAAAATGTTGATATTTATTCAGTGATAATTATAACATTTTTATTGTTAAATATTATATAAAGCATTTGCAAAATATATTTTACTAATTCTATTTATAATGTAAAAGAATTATGAATAAAGCAATCGTTACGTCATTTTTTACGATGTAGAAGACTTGGTATACTTTATTGGCTTCTTACAAATAACGAATACTTACAGCATACCAGAACAAGAAGTACAGACGAATGAACCGATTGTCATGTTGACGTAAGTTGGGCCTCGCTGATGGCAGTCAAAACATTCTTTATTTCCAGGTTGTGAGACCAGCTCACGTAATATTTTTAAATTTTTCTCATCTTGCTTTCTTTTCGCAGACGCCATCATACAAAAGAACACTTTTTAACTTTAAACGGAACAAACACAACTACTCTCGCGCTCTGCTTGCGGAACTGACTCAATTTTCTGTCACGACAGTTGCGCGTGTTCCATAATGCATTCTAAAAATGTTTCAGAAGAAAACAGATCAAACACAAAGGATGTTTGCAATGACTTTTAAAGGTTGGTTTTCACGTTCAAAATTCCTAATTATTATACAAAAACGTAAAAGCTTAACATGTAATTTTTATAGTCTAAAAATATATTTTTGTTTCTAAACTATCAATAAAAATGAGGTGTATAAAAAAGATAACTCATATTTACATATTTTTATTTTTTTTTTATAATGGAATATATTCTATCAATCATTTGATGTCAATGTGGTACCAACTTGTCATCAAATCTTGACAGATCTAATATTAAAATTATATTTATTTAATAATGCTGTTTTGCATTGAAAAAGAATGCATTTCAAAAACCTGGCATCGATAGATATGAGTGACCAAGTGGTTATAAATGTGATCTACATAATGAGAAAAATGAAGAAAATATTTACTACGAAAATTCAATTATAATATATTAATGAATTTCCACTATATTTTAGTTTGGTCTATTATAATTAAAGAAATTAATAAATACTATAAACTATTTAAAGATATAGTTACAAAGTTTAAAAATGTTCTATTTCAAATAACTTAAAATACTATTGAATTAAAAATAACATTACTAGCAGCTGCGTTTTAGTTTCTATTTATAACTTAAGGATAACGTATAACTTTTATATGCCAATTATATGCATAAATGTTTCGATTGTAGAATAAATTACACACGACAGTTAAATACGCGTGTATATCTTCTTTTCACATATATATTATAGTCTCATGATGGAGCAATCTGTGTAAGCAAAAGTTATATGTCTGACATTTCATAGAAATAGTAATGTTGTTTATAAATGGGGCACAATAGATTTCTTACATAAGAACAATCAATAATGTATTGGTTTAATTTATTTCCTATACTTTGTAATTTTTCAAAAATCCCTTATAATGAAAACAAAAAAGTTATTTCTTAAATATCCATTTGGTTAAAAAATAATTTGAAATACGAGAAAATATATGAAGAGTGAATATTTGAATCTGCCCATAAATAGTCAAGCACTGTATAGAAGCCTATAATGTACATATATTACTATAGCATTCCTAATTTCCACCACTCTACCACAATCTTGTTTTAAAACGCTGTACACATGGGCATTGTTACTCATTTCTGTTGTAAGCAAAATAAGTGTTCGGAGCATAGTCAAGGTTAATGCATGACATATATATGATTAACAAAAAACTAGTATTTTAATTGCAACCCATGAATGCGATTGTTTTGTATAACACTGTGGAGTCTTATGCGTAAACATTTAATTTCATTACAATTGTATTTTATATTAAAACAAATGTTATTGATTTAAAAAAAAAAGATATTTGTTATCATATAGTTAGGTACGTTAGTGAATCATAAAATTAAATTAAAAAACATTGAAACCACTTATTTCGAATAAGATGACTTCTCTTGCAATGACACCTATAAATATAAAAAGGTTCAGTTTTGTGTTTAGTAACAAGAATGTGATTTAATTCATTTAGTTTTGATTATTATTGCCAATAATATATTAATTATTTTTAATTATATAGATTTTCTCAAGTAAGAAATATACGCCAAGGTAGTGTTATCGATCTAGACATTGATATGTTTCTTAAAATATCAAATTATGAAGACACAGTCAGACAACTTGATATCTATTATGGAATTGGTATAAATGTTTATTTTTATATTATATAAAAATTTATTTTATATAATTACTACATAGATTATACATAATTTTTAGTTAAAAGACAATTACTACGCCATCAAAGTTGTATAACAGGTCTTTTTCCACAAGTTTCAAGTGATAAAGTAATTGGAAGTGTGCGAGAAAGTATTTATTGTGCTGCTGCAATATGGAGTTTATACCAAGCCTATAGGTATTTAAACAGGTTAAATGGTTTACTCGATAATTAAGTACTTAATGTAATATATTTTAATGTATGATTTTTAGGCGTATAGATGATGATCGTGGAAAGTCTTATGAACTGGGACAATCAGCTGTAAAATGTATGCGTGGAATTTTAGAATGTTGGGTGAAACAATCTCCTCGAATAGAATTATTTAAACGCAATCAGTGTAATCGTTTTGCATTACATTGTAAATTTCATTTAGATACTGGTGATGAAATCTTTAAAGATGCTGACTATAATCATTTGCAAGTAACTATAATATAGTGAAATATAATAAATAGATAGAGTAATGTGGAGTACTTAGTTAATTAACATTTACAATAGTTTTATAATACTTTATACACATTGTTTTATGTATTACATTTAGTTAATTTTTTGCACAGATTGATATTGTCTCTCTTTATTTAATATTTTTGGTACAAATGATTTCTTCGGGATTGCAAATTATATATACTCAAGATGAAGTAGCATTTATACAAAATCTTGTATATTATGTGGAAAGAGCATATCGTACACCAGATTATGGAATGTGGGAACGTGGTAGCAGATATAATGATGGAACACCTGAAATACATGCAAGTTCAATTGGTATAGCTAAAAGTGCACTAGAAGCAATTAATGGGTGTAATTTATTTGGAGAAAAAGGAGCTTCTTGGTCAGTCATATATGTTGATATTGATGCACATAATCGAAATCGTAGTATTTTTGAAACAATGTTGCCAAGAGAATCAAGTTCTAAGGTAAAAATTACATATTATAAAAACACATGTCATTTAAATTTTAATATTATATTTATTTAGAGCGTAGATACAGCTTTACTGCCAACAATATCTTTTCCTGCATTTGCTACCCACGAAGAAGTATTATACAATGAAACAAAGGCAAATATAATTCGAAGATTAAAAGGCAATTATGGGTTTAAAAGATTCGGTAGAGATGGATACAAAACAGCTATAGAAAGTAAAGATCGACGCTATTACAAATCTGGTGAAATCAAGGTCTCTAATGCATTTAATTGTTAGTACATAATATTTTTGATCATGTTTAAATAAAATTGTATTTGCAATTCTTTGTATAATTATATTAACTTTCAGTAATTATAAAATGATATTAAAAATGTAAATCTCTGTTACAGGAATTTGATAATATAGAATGTGAATGGCCATTATTCTATATTTTTATGATCATTGATGGTGTTTTTAAAACATTACCAGAACAAGTAGAAGAATATCAAAACTTGTTAAAAGAACGAATGTATAAGGATCTAAATGGGGGTATGTTGAAAAAAATATATTTATTCTATTGTTCATTTATTATGACATTTTATTTTATTAAATAGATCCTGTAGTACCTATGTATTATTATGTACCTGAAGAAAGTTTGGAAGCAGAAAGAAATGATCCTGGTAGTGTGTATAGGATACCAAGCAGTGAAGGAAGAGGGCAGAAGTGTTCTACGGATACAGAAGTTGGACCCATTTATTTGTGGAATCAAGCTATGTTTATAATTGCTCAATTACTTACTGCTGGTTTATTACATATTAATGAATTAGATCCAATTAGACGTTATCTACCTTCGTACAATAGACCACGAAAAGCTGGAAGGTATTCAGCTTTTCAAGTAAGTAAGATTATAGTCTACTTATCATATTCTCTAAATTAATTAGTTGTATAAATTATTTTATACATGTTTGTTTCATACAGGCTAAACCAAGTATTGTAAGTAAATAATGATATATACATGTGTAGTATAATATATCTTGCATTAATTTTATTTTAATGTTTGACAGTTATATTGATAATAGCTTTATAATATTTATTGAATAATATGTATGTATTTGAAGCTTTCAAATTAAACAGATGATGATAATAAATGCTCAAGTAGTGTAGCATACTTGTATTAATTTTTCTTGTATTTT
This sequence comes from Tetrapedia diversipes, assembly GCA_033822845.1. Classification (NCBI taxonomy): domain Eukaryota; kingdom Metazoa; phylum Arthropoda; class Insecta; order Hymenoptera; family Apidae; genus Tetrapedia; species Tetrapedia diversipes. The sequence continues at coordinate 66,233 of JAOPTO010002155.1, forward strand.
TCTTGTTGAATGTTTGTTATTTGCTTAATATTGATACTAGATCATTTATCAAATTGTTTAATGTATTAGTATTTTAGCAAATACACATATTTAAAGCTTTTTAATAATACAGTGCATGGAGCTTGTATCAAGGCATGATTTATCTTAATTTTTTGTTTAAGATGCTTGATTCTGTTATTTCACTTTTGTTCTTCAATTTCATTGCTTACAATTCTACAGCATATAATTTATGCATTACATAGTATAATCTAATGGAAAAATTCTTTTTAGAACTTCTAGTTTTTTAATTCTGAATGTATTAAGGAATGAGGAAATTTATTATATTGATAGTATTAGAAATAATTTTGTTATATTATAGTAACGCATGATTTATTTATTACAAACTTTGTCTATATTAGGGTACTCATACTGATCTTGTAGTACAAATCGTTCTTATTGCCGAATCTATGCGATTACAAGCTATGATGGCAACATATGGTATACAGACACAGACACCACATGAAGTAGAACCTGTACAAATTTTATCATCTACACAACTAGTAAAAGTTTATCAAAAATTAGGGGTGAATAATAAACTGAATCTACAAGGTCGACCAGCAAGGCCAATTGGGTCTTTGGGTACAAGTAAGGTACATTTAATGCATAAAATAAAGACTTTTCAAGAAAATTTAAAATTACTTTTTATAGGTTTATCGAGTGTGTGGTATGACAGTACTCTGCTACCCTCTTATATTTGAAGTATCAGAATTTTACTTATATAGAGACATGGCTCTATTAATTGATGATATCAAAACTGAGCTTCAGTTTGTAGGCAAATATTGGCGACTCTCAGGTCGACCTACTGTATGTCTTCTAATACGAGAAGAGCATATGAGGTACTTATTAATTGTTTTAATAAGTAATAATAGATAGCTTTATTAGATCAAATAATTTCAATGTTCTGAATATGAATCAACAATTTTTCTTCAGAGATCCACAATTTAAAGAAATGCTTGATCTTTTTGCTATGTTAAAAAAAGGATATTGTGATAAAACTAAAGTACGAATTGGTCGGTTGCAGAATCTCATTTCATCTTCATGTATTGGTAATTAATTTAATTTTGGTAATATATTTTAATTTTTTTATTATTTCATAAATATTTACATGAGTTTTATATTGTACAGAACATTTGGATTTTATAAATACTGTAGAAACAGATCTTGAACTTGCCCAATTTAAACAATTAGAACATGATTATATTGGATACCAAAGTTTAACTGATGTTCCTAAAGCTTCAGCTTATACAGAAGATATAAAAGATTATTCTGTAAGTATGTGTAAATAAATAATATGTACTATTTTGTTTATTTTAATTACTTCATATTTCAGTATTATATGAATGAACCATTATATAATATATTGAGTGAAATTCGTAATAATAAAAGTCTTTATACTTTATGCCAACTTTATGGAATTTTGTTAAAACGAGAGGGTATTAACTATGAAATTAATGGAACAACAGGTATCAAGTTACACTTTCTTTAAATAATATAAATTGTTATTTAATTTTTATATTTTATTTCAGTTGGAGATCATTTAAGATCATTATATCAACAAGCAGGCTGTCTTAGATACTGGATGGTTGTTCGTTATTGTAGCAGTTTATTGAATCATACCGTCGATAGTATAAGTCCTTTTATAACAGGAGTTCTTGTTAAAGGAAAACAGGTACGTTTATGGTTAATTCTTAATTGAATATTTTATTATTAAATAAACATTATCTCTTTTACTTATCACTAACATTAGATAACAGTTGGAGTGATTGGTCAAGAAGAAACAGTATTTGATAAACCAATGACACCTGCAGAAATTCAATCAGTCATGTATTCTACTATTCAACCACATAATGTAGTTCAAGCAGTACTTCAACAAGAAGTTTTATTGTACTGTGGTAGGCTTATTGGAACAAATCCAGAAATGTTTAAAGGAATACTCAAAATCCGTATTGGGTAAGATATATTTCATATTGGTATTAATATTTTAAAAAATATAATCTTTAGAATATGTATTATGTATGTTATATCTATAGATGGGTTTTGGAAGCAATGAAGCTTTACTTGCAAATGTTTGTTACAACCGCTAAACCAATCGAAAATTACAGTCCATATGAGATTCGTCAATTTCTTATAAAAGTATTGACGGTTAGAGATTGGGCCAATGATGAGAAGTACATCAGTTTATAATTTTTCAAATAATATTTACTAATTTACTGTATATAAATTAATATATATTTTATATTGTACCAGACTTACAGTTTTAGGACGTAGAAAAATTGAGGGTTGCTTATGTAGAGTACCTGCACATTTTTATAATCATGTTTGGGAAGTACTAATGCGTTGTTCCAATGGTATTTGTGTTAATGGGCGAGAATTGCCTCAGCAACCTACTTTGTCTAATATGACACGTTCAGAACTTACATTTGCTTTGCTCGTGGAATCCTTACTCCATCATATACAGTTACCAGAATATCGACAAATTATAGTAGAGGTATTATTTTTACTTATTTTATAAATATTTCTCTTAATAATGTATTTTGAAAAAATAATTCAATAATTTTTATTTTAAATCTAATATAAAAATATTGTTATTACTATAAAAAGATATATATATTTTTTTACAGTTACTTACCATAGTGTCAACAATTTTACTTCGAAATCCGGAGCTAAGTTTTCAAAAACAATTAAATCTTAATAAACTTGTTGAAGATGGCTTTCTTATGTATTGTAAGGTACATATTATAATCTTATGTATATACCATTTATATACATCAATTACAAATAATCGCATTAATTATTACGTATAAATTTTTTAGGATCATAATTTAGACAATAGCACTGATCAGTCATTATTTTTTTCTGCTCACTATTCAATAACCACAGGATATCTTGCCAGAGCTATTGTTAATAATGTGCTTACTGGAGGATGTTTTGCAACTATTCATGATATCAACGACGCAATTGAAAATAGAGAAACTTGCAAGATCACATAGTGATAAAAAATAATTTTTCATTAGAACTAAATATCGCTTGTAAGCAAAATACTGTTTATAACAACATTAGATAATTATATTCATAGAGAAATATATTTTCTTGATGCATATATTACCAAAGTTTACTGTATATAAATAAAATTCCAAAATTATACAAAATTTTACTAAAAATTTTGTGTTTATATGACAACAAAATATATATATACACAATTACATATACAAAAAAGATATATTTTTTAATAGATACTAGTTTCATGATATCTGTTATATCTTAAATGAAATCCATGTAACTGTACAAGTTCAACTGTATTACATAAAATCATCTTTTAGCAAAATTCGTATCCATTGCTCTTCCAGATCGCTGTATATTGTTTATATTGGCTTTAATTCTAGAAGCAATGGTACCTACTTCAGCAGCAACTGCCAATTGTTTTCTAACAAAATCTTGACTATATACTTTCCCACTGTCTACTTCCTTCTTTTCCTCTTCCCGATATTTTTTAACATTTCGTTCTCGTTCCTTATCTCTCCATGTTGCATTTGCTATCATTTCTTGCCTACGTTTTTCTTTTTCTTCTTCTGTAAGATTTTGTTTCTTTTTTGAATTCCATTTATCTTTATTTCTATCTTCTTTATAATGCTTTTTAATTGTATTAGCAGATAAGTCAAAGTATGTTGCTTCTGTTTGGTGTAATTTTTTTGAAACATCTTTATATCTATCCTCAAAATTATTTTTATTGTTGAATTTATTTCTGTAAGAGCTATCTTCCCTATCTTGAGGACTTCTTGACCGAAAATCTTTGCATCTATCTGTATCTCTTTTATGTGATCTACTTTTTTTGTTTCGAATTGATCTTTCATTACTTTCTCTACTTGAACTGCGAATCCTAATATGCTTTTCATGTACTTTATATCTTTTTACTTCTTCTTTGTTAAGTGTTAAATATTTTTCTTTATTATATTTCCTAATTTGAGTATTATATTCTTTGCTTTTACTTTCTTTTTTCTTATATTTTGTAATATTTTTATCATTTGAATTTTCTTCGATACTACTTGTTGATTCACTACTTGAACTATCACTTTCTTTTTTCAAATTCTTCTTTTGTTTATGTTTTACTCTCTTCATTGACTTTATTAAATCTTTACTGCTAATTTTCTCCTTTAATTGTTTATACTTAGTAGTCAGTAATAAATCTAATTGTTCTTCATCATCACTGTCAATATCTTGTTTATGTCTTTTCTTCTTTTTCTTTTCATTTTTACTTCTTTTTGGTTGTTGTTCCAACTAAAAAATAATTAATGATAATAAATAATCATTAACAAATAATTAAACATTTGTTATTATAATATATATTACGAATAAATGTTATTATTTACATACCAATTGTCGTAACTGTTTTAGTTTCACAGGATTTTTTAAAAGCTGATTCCTTGTTTCCATCTCTTTTTTCTTTATAGCATATAAAGGATCTTCTTGCATCTTTCTTACTAAATCAACTTGTTCATTACCAGAAAAGAAACGTAGTGATGGTGGAATACATTCTGAAATTATAAATAAATTACATATAAGGCAGAAATATACATTAATTATTAATTGCTATACATATATATAAAAAAATCAATCTATAAAGTACCATGTTCTACATGATTTCTGGGTACTTGATTTAATTCAACATCCTTTTCTGTTTGAACTATTTGTTCAAAAGATTTATCAATTGGTCGTCCAAGTAAATATTCCTCTCTGTTGATTAATTGAGTTGGTCCCTTGTACATCCAATCCAATTTTTTATCATCTTTCTTTTCTATCACACCTTGTTCCATAGCATATTTCTTTATGTCTTCCTGGTCTTTCTCCATTTCTATTTCTTTCTTTAATTCTGCTATTTTTTTCTTTTCTTGACTTTGTTGTTGTTCTGCTTTCCAAACCTTTTCTATATTTTTCATAGTAGATGGATGCCATGACTTCTTCAAATTCTATTTTAAATATATGTAAATTAATTAAATACATCATAATTTTGTCTATATAATGTAATATATTTTTATTAAACTTAAAATTACAATTCAACTTACTAAATCTCCTCCACCCATTTTTGACATACAAGATTAGATGTACTGTTATAACACACAGTATGTTCGCTACTTCTGTTTGTGTTGTTTCTAATAAGCACTGTTAACATTACTGTAATTACATTGCTATATTATCCAATAAAGTAGAAAGGACGTATGTAGTTTAAATTAGGTCCATGGATTTAAAAATATTATTAACGCTACTGGTGAAAAGTGTACAAAACTATTTATATGGCGCGAATTTTTTTTATTTTCAACGGCAATTTAATATTAGAATATAATTCAACAACTCTAAATAAATACACATACTATTCAACTACGTGGGTAGAACACACTTTTGATATTATGAAATAGAAATTATTTTTTACAATTAGAAAATACATACAAAATAATAAATTTTAGACGAATTTTAAGGAATGATGCATATACTTAATGAGTTGTAAATTAAATGTAAACAATGATTCTGTAATAAATTTTTCTATTTATAGACATATATAAGATCTTAGTTATGCATGAAAAAATTTACCATAGAACCTCTATCCACACCTTTTTTATATTTGACCATTTCACATAGAACCTTTTCATGCGTTTGTGTTAATGCAGAAAGAATCAATGTACTTTAGTCAGTTGTCTTTATAAATCGGATCATCTAGCCACTTGAAAGTGATGTAGAATATAACATAATAGAATAAAGGTGAACAAAGTGTATATTTATTTAATCGAATTAAGAGTTTTTCACATGTGATGAGTAGTATACATGAAAATTCGTGTTCTTGGATAGAGTATTTGGTGGAAACGATCAATAAATTTATCTATGACTTAGTGAACTTAGTGTCCAAAACGTTTAAGTTAACGTTTCATCCAACTGACAGCATTATTGATAATGAATTCCAACAAAAATTATCTGATATCTTTAAGGAATCTATTGGCTTGTTAGCATTCGACGATTTTCAATTACAATTGTTGAAAATATTCTTGTTTACCTTTATTAGTACTGTGGCTCTAATTTTCATCGCTTGGCACATTTACGGTCCTAGAATTTCCAAACAGTTTATGGAACCAAGTAAGAAAATCCATATTTCTGATATGTATATGAATTCATATTATAAAATAAGTTGTACAATGTATTTACAACAATAAATACTTAACCCAGAACATCTGTTTTTAATATTATAAGAATGACTGTGCGATTTCTACAACTATTTTTACAATATTTGTTGTAATCACGTAATAATGAAAACATCTTTTATAAATTTTTATCATTAATTTCCTTATTTTATTTTTAACAAAGATCAAGTTTGAAAAAAAAAATAAAGAAAAACATGTAATATATACAATCAGCAAGTGACATTAAAATTGGTTAAAAATATATTAACTGTTATTAAGTCTAATAATATAATTTTTTATAGAATCTATGTCAGAGGATTTTGATTCTTCATCTGGAGAATAATTTCTTGCTTGACATAATCTATTTATTCAAGCAAAATAATTGTAAGAAAAATAAAATTATTTATAAAATTATTTATTTGTATTATGATATAAAAATATAAAACTTTTATTTTTTGTAGGTTAAAAATAGAAACAAAAATTGCTAGTGGCAAAGATATTTTAATTACATAATTAATTTGTTTTTTATAATCCTTTATAATATTAAAAGAAGTGATAATTATGACAGAGAAAATTAAATCGTTTTTTCAAAAAGCAAAATTGGATGCAAAATTTATGAATGCTGGGAAAGGACACAAGTAAAGTTTATTATATGTTGTAATTAATTAATTAGTTTTAATATAAGTAATAGAAGCTTTTAGTTGTTTTTTGAATTTAATATATATCTTGATTACTAACAAGCTGAAGGAACATTTTTTTATATCTAGACATGTATTATAACAGCATGATAATATAATCTTTACATTTTTCCTTTTTATATTGAGTTTTTTTTAAGAATAGGATTTTATTTGTTATAACTATCAAGAAAAATAAATTGTTAAGAATATTCTATAGTCTTCCATAGTACTATGCTAAATAAACTTTTTTCTTATTTTAGTTGCACTTACTATAGTTAAAGGGTTACTATTGCATATAAATTGTTATAACTGAAATAAAGCAAAAGATAAAGAATCAAAAAAATAAAAAAAGATATTATTCTTGACTTGAAACAATATGTATTGAAAATATAATTTAATATTTAATTATAAGATTTCTGAAGTATTAAGATAAATATTAAATTCTTGAAATCAGTGATTTTTAGAAGTGTGATAGAATTATCTATTCAAAATTGTGATATATATAGTATATCATAAATATATATAGTATATAACTTATAATGTTATTCAAAATAATTTCATGTAGATTAACAGATTCAACTAGTACTGCTGGATCTACTTCTACAATAGAACCAAGAAAGAGAGTAGAGCCTACAAAAGAAGCTAAAGTTGCTGGTCAAGCAACATTGGCAAGATTAGAAGCAAAAGAATGTAACATAAGAAAATTTAATATGTAAGTTACTCTTAATATAAATGTTTTAAATCTTTGTTTACAATTTCAAGTAAATGACAATTAAAAAAGCAGTTCATAAAAAGACATAATTTACAGATCATACACAGCTATTAAGGCACAAGTGAAACAAGAGTTAGAACAAGAAAGAAAAGCACAGCAAGAAGCACAAAAAAATCGTGTGCAATCAAAAGAAACAGCTGAAGATACAGCTGAGAATAATTCATTGCTAGCAGTTACTAATGTTTGTTATCGTTGTCCATATTTATCCAATGAAATATTGTCACAAGATGAATGGAAAATGAAAATAAAAGAATTTCTATATGAACAATTGAAAGGAGAAGAAGCAGGTCTAATATCATGTTTGATTATACAAAATTGCAACAGTAAAAAGGAAAAAATTGACGCTTGTGTTGAAACACTTGGAAAATATTTAGAAAACATTATAAACAATCCAGGCGAAGAAAAGTATAAAAAAATTAGAATGCAAAATAAAATATTTAAGGTAATATTTTTGTACTAATAATAAATTTATAGAGAAAACTTTTCTTATAGAAACCTTCTATTTTCTTGGTTTTCAAGAAGTTTTTCTAATTATAAAAATAATATTAAAAAATGTAAAATGATAATATGTCATTGTTGAAGTATATTTTTACTAGAAAAAGTTAAAGAAGTTTTAATAATGATGAAAAAGTTTGTAGAATTCTTTTTTTGTTTTAATTTTTATTATTAATTTTATACTTTATTAACGATATTATTTTATTTATCTATAAAATAATGAAAACATTGAAAAATAATTCAATAATGAGAAACAATGGATTGAAGGTTTTTATTATCCATATCCAGTTTATATTTGTACAATATATATACAATTATAAGATGTCAATATGAAACTAATATTTTGAAGGATAAAGTAATCCCCATTGAAGGTGCATTAGAGTTTTTAAAGGCTGCTGGATTTCAACAAAAAAAGTTGCTGAATAATGATACAGAGGAGGATTTCTTAGTTTGGAGTATGGATAATTATACTACTGAAGATCTTACCATGTTACTTGAGGCATTAAACACTGCAGAGTCCATTCCACTTGAATTAGATAGAAATCTTCAAGTATTGTTACCTATGCAAGCAAGCAAGAGAACAGAATTACCACCAAGTTTTTTTAATTTAACTCCTGAGGATATAAAAAAAGAGCAACAACTTCGGTAATTATATATCTATGTGTATATATTTAAAGCATATAATTTTATTTATTAAATTGTATTAAATATTCTTCCTTGTCAATATTAATAGAACTGAAGCTGTTGAAAAAGACCAGATGTTGAGGACAAAAGCTATGAGAGAACGAGATGAAAAACTGAGACTTAGGAAGTATAAATTCTCATTAATTCGTATAAAATTTCCAGATAATCTTATTTTACAAGGAACATTTTCTGTATATGAAAACTTTCAGGCTGTAATTAATTTTGTTAGTGAGAGTTTGATAACAAATGATAGATCTTTCAGCTTAAAAAAGTTACCTGATACAATATTTAATGAAGATTCCTTCAATAAAACATTACTTGAATTAGGATTATTTCCTGCTACTCTTTTAATATTTGTTTGGAAAAATAAATCAGAAGAATCAAGTTACAGTGATTCTGTAGGATACTTGAAGGAAGAATTACTTGCTATTATTCAACCTGCTTAGACTTATTTTTCATATAATCTATGATATTTAATTCTTTCGAATTATAATCATAAATGTTGGAAAAAGATAAGAGCAAATATCTTAATGAGGCTTATTTTCTTTTAGTATCATAGAAGAATAAAAAACAATTGTAATACTTGCAGTCATTCCAAGTTCTAATCAAATATAAAACTGCAGTAAAACTCTGTATAATGCAAAGAATATGTTTCGCATTGTGTAAATCCTAAGGATTAAATAAGCTGAAGCATAATGGTTAAAAGGCTGAGGTTTTAAATCCAATTAGTCACATGTTTATGAATTGTAATCAAAGTTTTTAAATATGTTTTTCTTGGAACTATATTTTTGAAAATGGTACTAGAAATATTGCAAAAATTCTTGTGCTGATTTAATTGACATTTTACATAGCTATTCTACATCCAATTATCTAGTCTTTTTCATAGTTTTCTGATATTTAATTCTGTTATATACACCTAGATTTTTTAGCACCAAGTATAATTAAAATTTTAAATAATCTTTACATTGTGAAATATTAATATTTTTTGTAAATTAACTACAATTAACAAAAACCTAGTCTATATTAATATGAAATACATATAATGTTGCATCATATTTACTTCAAAAAACTGTTTTATAAAAATAACTGTCACAGTGTTAATTTTTAATATTTTTGAATGAAATTTATGTAACTGTTAAATTTTAATACTATTTTAAATAATAAAATTTGTTCTACATAATAAAAATTATGTTTTGATTTTTCAGAAAATATTTCAAAGATAGTTATTTTGATTCTTCATATATATATATGTAGTTCCTTAAGAATAACAGGGATACTTTAAATGCTAAAAATGAATGGACCACTTTGGATATGAATAGTGCAATGCTTTGACATTTCTTTGCAATACATAAAATAAAAATGGTAAAAAACATTTCACATGATAATTATAATTAGAGTATGAAAATCAGGAATTTCTGTCTACTGCATTATATGGAAATGTATAATATTAAGAACGAACTATATAAAAAGATCCAAAATCGAAAAATTTATTAAAATGTTTCCAGTATTCATAAGTAATACATTCTATGGTTTTTTATTTATTTAGAAATTTTACAAATAAATTGGATATTCAATAAAATTGTAATGAATTTATTAATTTGTTACAATTCTATTATTGTACATTATTGTTTATTTTCAGCTTTAAATCATGAAATTACATTTGTTGAAAAACAAATATCAAGGGAATCGAATTGTAATTTTATAATCATGAAATAATTATAGTTTATTGTGTGTGTATATTAATCCTGCATATTTATGCATTTTGGCACTTCTGTTACATATTAATATTTAACATTTGATATCAGTCTTTGTACATTTCTCATATTGTTTTAACCTACTATTGTCTTCTAAAATATTATAGAAAGATAAATATACGTTTAATAATTTACAATGTGTTACAATAATATATATATATATATATATATATTATATAGTTTATCCTTTTCACTCAATTAATTTGAAATGTAATTCATCAGGAACAAAAACTAATGTTAACTGTGTATATTTAAACTGTAAAAATAAAATAAATGAACATCAATAAATATAGTTTCTATTATTAAAAAGTTATTAATTTAACAATTAATATGTTGCTGAACAATATAACATCAATGAAAATATATTCTTTCAAGTAAAGGGTATTAACAGTAAAAAAAAATTTGAAATTTATCTTCTTTCTTGAGGTGCATCATTTGGTACATGATTTTTTGTTTCAACAGGGAGAGCAAGAGTAGCTGCAGCGGCGCATAATGCTGTTACAGCATAAATTGCCGTTGCTCCTGTAATAGACCACTGAATAAATACTTGTGCTATATATGGTGTGACCATTGCACCAATTCTAGCCATTGCACTACAAGTACTAACACCAGTACTACGTAAATGAGTCGGATATACTTCTGGAGTGTATACATAAGCTGCTTGAAATACACCAGCAATTAAACCTCTAGCTAGAAAAATAGCCAATGTTAATACTACCCTGCTTAATAAACAAGCTCTGCCTAAGAAACAAATTAGCACAGCAAACATTACTAGCTGAAAAGCCATTGTTTTTCTTCTACCAATCTTTTCAATTGCAAAAATTGTAGAGAAAATTCCTGGGAATTCAGCTAATGTTGTCCAAAGAAGATCGATGTAATCACTACGTTCTAAACGACAATCTAACTGACAAATATCTTCGTTTTTGTTTGCCCAAGAATTACACTGTTCAGATGACGTATGAAATAATTCTGTAGTCATTAGTACAACACCATAATAACAAAATGCTGTACTCATCCTAAAAGTACAATTATCATTTTTTACAACACTGATACAATAAGTGCTATACAAAACTGTAAATAAAATTGAAATATTTACCACACAAGCCAAAGCAAAGCAGATGTCTTGCACATTTCTTTACTCAACACATCTCTTAACTTGCCATGATTTATTTGATAAAAACGATCCATAACTAATCTTCCTGGAGGTAAAGGCTTTTTGTTTTCTCTTGCTACTCGTTCTAAAGTTGCAACAGCTCTGTCCATTCTTCCACTCGTCATGTCAAATACTGTAGATTCTGGCAACCACTGTTAGAAAGAGTAATGAAAAATATATATTTTAGTATAGTATGTAAAATATCAATAAAATGATTTATTTTTAGTATTTACTGGAGTGATAATAGCAAATACAAGAAGTGGTATTGTTGATAAAATAAGAAGCCACCTCCAACCAAAAGTTGGCATTATTGCTAATGCAATTGCCACTTCAAAACAAGCTCCAAGAGCCCAAAAACACTAAAGAAGATAATTATTTTAAATTAATTATATAAATGTATGCATTATTTAAATTTACTTATGGCTAAACCTACATCTAATAAGATAACACATTTTGCCCTTTGTTTTGCTGGAAGAAATTCTGCATACAATGTTACTCTGGAATAATGGTTAATATTATTCATATATAATTTAAGAATATTAGCATTTTTATTTATAGGACTTACCAAATACTTACGATTGTGGTACACAACCAATAGCAAAGCCAACTAATCCTCTAAGTAATAAAATCCAAAGAAAATTTGGTGCAAAAGCACTTAAAAAAGCATAATAAAGTAATAATATTGCACATAAAGTTAAAGACTGTTTACTGCCATATCTATCACTTAAATTACTCCAAAATGTAGAGCTTAGCATCATACCTAAAAAAACGACCTGGAACAATTATAATAACATATTACATAGAAATTTTATCAGGATTTCAAATGTTTTATTAAATAATGTTACCATAGTAGTCAAAGCTTGTTGATATCTAGTTATACCCCAGTCACAATGTAAAGATGGACTCAAAATGCTTAATATTGTTATTTCCATACTATCTACCATCCAACAAAGACCCGTAAACAACGACAGTTTAACTTGAAACTTTCCAAATCCTAATGCATTGATGGCTTGAACTACAGTAAATGTATCTGTCAATGAAATTTTTATATTATTAAAATAAATATTACATTTCAATAAACTACATCATATTTTAAATAATTTAAGTATACATGCTATATATATATTTAGTGCATCATTGTTTACTTATTTCAATTAAACATGCCAAAACTTGTTACAAGATAATAATATAAAGCATTTTATAGTGTATGTATACTTAGTTTGCGGAACATTTAAAAGTTATAAAACACTAAAATAATATTTACATTATATAATAGTTTTTTAAAATTATGTTGTGCAAAAGTATATGAAAATATTTTATAAGAGACAATTTTATTTTACATGCATTCATAAGATATTAGTACTAAAGTATTATTTGCTCATACCAAGTAAACACTAAAAACATTAATCCAAGATCCTTGCAAAGAAGCCATTTATAAGTATTAACTAAAGCAGTCCCATTTTTAGATGTTTGATGTTATATCTTCATGCATAATAAGATATTTACACAACTTACAGTTACCCGCTCCTTTACAGATAAGTTCAAGCAGTTTATCCTGTACATAAAAACTGTCAGTAATATTATAAAGAAACAACAATTTAAGTGTTTATGTAATTTCAATTCATAGATGCCAATAATACACATATTTTAAACAAATAATTTACCATCTGGGATAACTACAATAGAAGAAAGTTCCAAAGAACGTTCGACATAGTTTTCAAAATGTCTATTACTTCTTGCAGCATTTTCTGAAGTAACATTTAATTCAGAACCATGTAATTCTCCTAACTCACGGTAAGGTTCATTAGACACTTGCGATATATTTGACATTATCATTTATATATCACATACACGAAATAATTACAATCAATGAAGCCAAAATATTTATAACTGTCAGTAGTAACACAATTGATATGAAAATTCAAATGAAATTAATTGTGTACGAATGTATCCCTAGCGTGGATCCCCACTTAACACAAGAATTGCATGACGAGGTAATATGTGTAAGTGAAGTAGAGTTGTATATCTTGTGAAAGTAGTATTATCGTTAAGAAATGGGCAAACTCGCTAACCATGCTACAAGCCTTTTCATTAATATGTTGCCAAAGTATTCTCAGATAGATATGTCAAATTTCACATAAAGGCTTGTATCAACGTATAATCTAAAATCGCATCAAGCTTAGCAATGTAAATGACACCAAACTAATACGAAGCCCGCGTTAATAGCAACTGCTATAGTTTAGCATTAAATTTGGGATTATATTAAGAAAAATTTAGCTACAAAATATTCAATTGTGTCACCACTTCGCATAGATTTGATGTCAAACTTTGTACCAAAGTTTGTTACAAATTAATACTAAAACAAATTTAGCCTTATTTTGCTACACTTTTGTGACCAATTTAATACTATTCATGATGTAAGTTCCTGGTATACTTTTATTACTAATATGATAACATGGTAAAAAAACTTGTTATAATAAATCTAATATGATTTAGTAATGTTTTAAAAAGGAAGCCTGTGCTGTTTGGAGTAACTGATTTTACCAGCATAAACGTCGAATAGTACGGAAAATTACTATATAAATGTTTAAAAAACACTAAATAAATATTTATGTTTTTAAACATTTACGCAGGTTTATCAATTAAATCAGAAATTTAATATTCAAAGTAATAAAACTGATCTGTATTAAGTTTTGAGAATAACAAGTTAAAAAAAATAATTAATTTTAGAAAAAGTTCTAGCTGCTAGTCATTTTTTGTTACTGTTAAAAAGAAATAATAAAGTAATTCTTCAACAGTCCTACATAATTTCTGGGTATTTAAGATTAACCATTAATAACCAATTAATTAATCACTATTGAGGTGTCAAAAAATGTTATAGTATTAATACAATGAAAATACCATCGAATACATGAATCGTTTTATAATTGAAAGTAGTGGATAAAATATTTTTTACTGACGTGGAACTTTATTTTAAAATATTCAATGAATATTTTATGTCCGACAATTCGAAATTCTCATATATGGTGCTCGAGTATAAATTAATTATTCTTACATTGTTCAATTACGCTTAAATTATGAGTGTCGATAGTGAAAGTAAGTCAAATGAAGCTATTATTCCGTTTACATCAACGACAGATCAGGAAAATACAAATAATGGAAATATTGAAGAGATTCCTATAACCCCGGAAATGGTGTTGTGTTTGCCTACAATTACTGACAGTATGATAATGCTTTTTATTTATATATAGTTTAATAAATGAGCAGAAATGAAACAAATTTATATCAATTTTAGAGTATTTATGCTCTCCTGAGGCAAATATTTATGACATAGATTTTACAAGATTTCAAATCAGAGATTTAGAAACAGGAGCAATATTGTTTGAAATAACAAAACCACCAGCTACTGGTTAGTAATCATTCCAAAAATCCTTATACTGATTATAAAAATTTACATAAATTTGTTTGTTACATATATAGGATAAGCTCTGTTTATATTTTAGAATGTGAACCTAATCAAGATATGGAACCAGAGAGTGAAGAATCTGGTTGTGAGGATGCTAATATTGGTCGCTTTGTACGTTATCAATTTACACCTCAATTTCTTAAACTAAAAGTTGTTGGTGCTACAATTGAGTTTTTGGTGGGTTCTAAACCAGTGAATAATTTTCGAATGATTGAACGTCATTTCTTTCGGGATAGATTGTTGAAAACATTTGACTTTCAATTTGGATTTTGTATACCAAATAGCAAAAATACATGTGAACACATTTATGAGTTTCCTGCTTTACCTGCTGATTTGGGTAAGCAGTGGATATTTATTTTATTTTCTTACTTTTTTAATAATTTCTGATATGTAAGTTTTGAAAATAATTTTGCAGTTTCTGAAATGATTGCAAATCCATTTGAAACACGTTCAGATTCATTTTATTTTGTGGACAATCAATTGGTAATGCACAATAAAGCAGATTATGCATATAATGGTGGGCCTTCACACGATGTACTTTAGTAGGTAAAGTTAGGAGAATGTTTACATTTTGTAAAAATGATTGTGATAATAGTAGCAAATATTTAAATAGATTAAAAATTATTGTTTTATTTCTTTTTACACATAATTGTAATTTTCTTATATTTTCACATTAATGTTTAAATATTGTATTTGCATCAAGTACAACTTTTCACATTTTTTATTGAATTTATATATTAAATTGAAATTTCTATATTAGGCTTATAGACAATTAAATATGTTTTATTATAGTTATAAATTCTATACATATTTAAAATTTAAATCTTTGTTTTTCATTGAAGTATGATCTTATATATATTATAAAACTATTTGGTAGTTTAAAAACATTAAATCTTCAAGTAAAAACATTAAATAAGTATTTTTTATGAAAGCAACAAATAAGAGGCTAAAGAAATGTTGAGCTTTGTAAGTTTTTTAAGCACAAAATACACAATTTATTTACACTGCATAAAATTATATTTTACTTTATAACTCTCCTCTTCTTTTATACATAATGTTATAAGTTTCACAAATATATGTATATATTTACAACACATATTGTGTACTTTATTTTAATAATAAATTATGACTTGTTAATGAAATCAGTTGTTATTTTTAAAAACTCTAATGGTTTGTCTGCGTGTACCCAATGATTTGCACCATTTATATATGTAAATTGAGCAGAAGGAAATAATTGTTTAATTTTATCATGATCTTTTACATTTATATAGTCACTACTAGAACCACCTATAAATAATGTTGGTCCATTATAACTTCTAGATCCTACATTTGGAAATATAGCTATTTGTGTTGCAAAGTTTTTTTCCAATGCAGGTAAATTAATACGCCATTTATATTTTCCAACATCTGCTTCTACTAAATTCATTGCTAAAAACTATAGTAAAATAGAATTTTAATTTATGCATTTAATAGTTCATCTAAAATGTAACAAACATTTAATTACCTGACGTAAACTTAAATCTTTAATAACAGTTGCAAGTTGTTCTTTCACCATATTACGTGCTTTTGTCAATGTTGTACTTCCATCTAAATTTATTCCACGCATTGCTTTGAATATTTTTCCCATATTCATAAGGTTAGGACTACTGCTCACCGGAGACATATCAACTACTACTAACTTTTCAACCAGTTCTGGATTATTTAAAGCTACACACATCATTGTAGAACCTCCCATACTGTGTCCTATTAATATAGATTTCTCAAATCCTAAATCATTCATAAGTTGAACTATATCTTGTGCCATATGATTATATGTATGGTCTAGAGAATGTGGGGAATCTCCATGGTTTCTGGCATCTACAGTTATTACCTATAAATTTATTTCAAGTACTCCTTATATTACATGTTATTCAGGTATCTACCTTACGATCTGTTTGTTGATGAATTGTTTTTGATAATGTGGCCCAATTAGTCTTTGAACCAAGAAGGCCATGCATTATTATAATAGGTTGCTTGGAAGCATTTTTATTTCCATCCATTGATTCATAGGAAACATATGCAAGTTTTACGGGTATCATACTTGAATATGTAACAAATAAAGTTGACATTAGATTTACACATAATAAATCTACAAAGCTATGTATGCATATATACGTGCGCGCGTATGCATCCACACATACATGTTTAATACGTACGAATTAGAATTGTTACGTATTTGTTTAAATGGTAAATACGATACAAAATCCGAAGTAACAATGTTCTGTCTTCGACAATGGAGAAAACCATTCCGAGTTATTACTAAAAAGCAGGACATGCCACTCATATTTTCTATTTTTTGATTTTTAACACGATTTTATAATAATTTCCATTTATATATCAAAAGTTTTTATAGCATTTTAATTTTCTTAAACAAATATCTGTCTTGTTATCTTCGATAAGAAAATCATGAACCATATGTGATAATGATATGTGACAAAATATTACAATTTAAAATATAGATCACATAAATATACAAAAATGTTATAAATTACAAACTAAAATCCAGTAATATGGTTAATATACTTATGTTAACATTATGATAGAAGACTTTTAATTGTTAGGCAAATTTGTTATTAATATGAAATCACTACTTTTAATATAGTGTTTTCATTTATTATATTGTAGATTGAATTCAATTGGTTCTTTTCATCCTATCCCAAATTTACACAAACATTCTGTGTAAAAATAATTGAATACAAAAACTATCAGTGACAGTATTATAGCAAATTTCTGTATGTACAAGAAGTGTCAGAAGTTATATAAAATTTTTACTGATTAAATATAGCATCGAATCTAGACAATTTTTTAATGTACAAGTAAATATATAAGTAAACGTAAAAACCTCAAAAGATTTGAAGTCAAACCTACATCTACTTGTGCCATTCTTCATTGATTTGGTGCAACGTTTGGCGCCAATTAATGTTAGACCCAGACCAAGTCTATTTCTGTTACCAAACTTTACTACTCTTTTGTAGCCAATTTAGTGTTATTTATGTCACAAGGTTCGACGTGAGACTATACTTTGCTCTGTGGACCAAAAACTATTTAGATATTTTTACATGTTCTAATCAAATTAAATAACATCATTTCTCGGAATTTTTCAACAGCTTTTGTTACATTTTTTATTTTTTCGCGTTTTTTACTATTTTTTTCGAATCTTATTTTTAATTTTTGCAGCATGTTGTGTATTATTATCTTAAATAAGATAGGAGAGGGAATAAATGATAAAGCATTGTAATACTGTTAAATTAATCTAATTTATTATGATTTTTGTAAATACATTGTATAAAATAAGTTTGCAATAAATAATCTGATTTTGTAATATGTGTGTAATTTCTTCTGGAGATTTCCGATGCTGGGAGTTCTCCCGTTGTTCATTTCCAGGTCAAACGATTTATTGGTGTATTGGTTAACAAAATAGCATAATTTCATGTTCTCTACATGGCGAACAATTACATAATTTTTTAATTAAATTTCTTTATGCTACTTGTTGAAGACTTTGGAGAAATAAAAATTAAGTAAAGAGATAAACGAAGAAAGTGATTTTAAATTTTCGTGCTTAAATTAAGTAACTTTAGTTTGCGGTTCCATCTACTGAAGAATGGTTGAAACTTTTAACGAAGTAGTTCGATTGTTTACCGTATAGGTGGAGTAGCTATGTTATTTTTTCTCTGTCTCTTTTTATTGTTGGTAAAGATGTGTGAGTTGTTTGCGGGTTTTTTTGATAGATGGCAGGCCTCATTAAAGTCAGTTATCACTTTTACTTACTTGTCGATAAATGTTTGTTACCAGTTTGGACACTTTTTGGAGAGATGGCATCATTAACGGTTTTAAAATGGTTTAGATATGCGGGAAATTTAAAAATGATTTTATATATTACGAAAAGATAAATTGTATAATTATTGTATGCCACTATAAGTTGCTAATGCTTAACCGTATGTGTATGTACGCATATATTTATTGAATATTGAACTGCAACTTGAACCTTCAAATTTGTATTATAATTCTTTCTCATAAATGAAACATATTGGTCGAGCCATTATGGCATATAGTATATCCCTTAAAATATAGTATGTTTAAACATGAATAATCTTTAATTGAATGTGTTCCTAAAGTTAAAATTGTGATTTTCGGAATCTACTTATTGAATTCTGTGAGATTATGTAAAAATATTATTTAAACAATTTTTGATTTAGTAAAGTTCAATAGTAAAAGGAGGACTCTGAAGTAAAATTATATACAGAATAATTAAAAATTGCTATTTAGATTATACAATATTTAATTAATTATTATATTCAATAGTATATTTAATTTAATTATTTTACTTTCATTATTCCATCGATAGTTTTTAATAATTTATTCTAATGATACAGCGGTAAAATGAAAAGTAGGTTGTATATCTAGATTTGTTATTAATTTCATGACAGAATGTATACGTGGCGCTGTGGTAGCAATATGCTACTTTGAAGTGGTAAGAAGAAGAAAGATCGTATATTGGTTTTAATTGGTTTATATTGTAATTTAATAAAATGAGGTGGTTCATTTTGTGTTTATTTATAATTCTTTTGAGTTACAATGCAAACTGTTATGTTATCACTGTAGACGCACATGCCGAAGAATGTTTCTTCGACACTGTGGAAGCGGGCACGAAAATGGGTTAGTTTTCTTTTTTTACATATTTTTAATAAATAGCATTCAAAGTATTGAATTAAAATTTTTGAAAATAAAATCTTGATATAAAATTGTTTTTATATTTTAACGGAAATCCGTATTGATGTGATTTTTATTTAATTTAAAAATGTTGTATTAGATAGATTAGTATTGTTCTTTTTTTTTGAAACTTGTGAGGTTAATATCACATAATGCAAAATCATCTGATTATGTTATTAAAATATGTTAATTGGAGTAATTTGGTAAAAAAACATTTATAATAATCATATTAATTTATTATAAATTTTATGTCTTTCTGAATGTAAACAATTATATTATTTTGTACATTTATTTATCTAAAGGAAATTATGGTTTTATCGTATACTGTATATAATATGTAATATATTTTAATAAATAAAATGGATGTAATTTAAGCTTAGACTTTTATTTAGACATTGCTTTATTTTAATAAATTTGGAATGATTAGATCCACTACTATAAATGAAGAAATTAATAGTAATATTTATGTATATTTTATAATTTGTGCATTCCTGTAGCATATATAATATGTTAATATAAGTATGTATCATGTAAGGTATTGTTTATAGGGGATATTATATAATTTAACAACAGCTTTATGTATTAAGCAAAATTTATGTAGCAGTTATAGTTAATATAAATATGATTATAGTAGCAGAGACCATCTTGTAACACTGTTTATGAATTTGTAGTAATTATATATATATATATAAAATTTGTTTATATAACATAATTTATTAAACTCTAAATATAAGTATTAATTATAATTAATAAATGCAATTATTAATTAAAGTCCTTTTAATAATGAAACAAAGTTAAATGGATCCGTTAAAATATAATTAAGTATTAAAAGTAAGCTTTCATATTATTGTATTTTTTATAGGTTTAACATTTGAAATAGCAGAAGGTGGATTTTTAGATATAGATGTAAAAATAATTGGTCCTGATGGAAAAATAATTTATCAAGGTGATCAAGAAAGCAGTGGTAAATATACATTTGCTGCAAATCTTTCTGGTGTTTATACTTATTGTTTTGGAAATCAAAAAAGTAGCATGACCCCAAAGGTTGTAATGTTTAATATGAATATTGGTGAAACTCCAAAGCCCATAAAAGAAACTTCTGATGGAAAAAATGCAGAAGATCCAAATCATAACAAAATAGATGATATGATTAAAGAATTAAGTACAAGTTTGTGGGGTGTAAAGAATGAGCAAGAATATATGCAGGTAATTTTTAATTTTTTTTTTATAATTTACATATGAAAATACGAGTTAACCATTTGATATAATTAAATTTCATCTTTAGGTTCGAGATCGAAATCATAGAGCTATCAGTGAAAGTACAAATTCTCGTGTACTTATGTGGACATTCTTTGAAGCCATGATTTTAGTTTGTATGACAGTAGGACAAATTTTCTACTTAAAACGATTTTTTGAAGTAAGAAAAGTCATCTAATTTAAGGCACACAATAAAATAACACACTCATTGTACATTTTTTATGTAATTAAGTTATAATAGAATTAAAAAATTTCAATATTTTAATGTTATTTCTTTTTTCTCGAATATAAATATGTGATATAAGGTTTAATCTATCTCCAAATATAAGGTTTATCTAAATTTTAAATCTATTAAAAATTTAGTTTATAGATAACTTAAAAAGTTTACATTATATAAAATGAAACCTTTTTTATACTAATGATCAATCTGCAACTTCAACATGTTTATTAAACATATGTATTGAGAAATAAATTTATACTGAAATATTGTATCATTTCTATATTGAAAATGAAATGGTATAGTTTATGTATTAATTGTATAAGGAAACATTAAAGTAATTTAATAAAAATACAATTTGTAATAATATCATTTATAATTGCACATTTTTATGATGTAATAAAAAAAAAGAAATTGTTTGATACAAAGCTAAAATACCAATCATATAAATAATTCTAACACAGTTTTTGTGAATATTAGATAAGAAATACTAATACCTTAGTAATTATAATACTATTTTTAATAAAGAATAACATGTGTACTTTTTATTCATTTATACATAACTTTATCTTTTGAAATGTAGCTTCTTATAGAATTAAAATTTTATGAAAGTGTTTCTTATAAAATTACACAATATTCTGGAGACCAAAATATGATAATTTTATTCTATTAGAAATGTGAGATAAAGAAATCAATTTCGTTTTTTTTAAATGAAACTTTATTAAATTAATATATTAAATTGTGGAACATCAGATCCTCGAATTTTATTAAAAGTTGTTAAAAGAAAAATTTATTTCATATTGTACTTCCTGTTTTTTATTACAAAATTTTTCAATTTAATATTTATTGATTTTATCTCATTTTTTGAACTCACAGTATCACATATGATGCTAAAATGTTCAAATGTTTAAATTTGCTGCGATTAAGAAATTCACAAAAACGGAGAACTTCTTATATTTTATGTCAAATGAATCTCTTCTCTCTAATTACTCAATTTATTGAATTTCCATTTCTAAATATTATAAAAATCTTAAAATCATTCATAGCAGAGCTCTTTCGTCAGATAACTCGTTTGATTCGTGAAGCAAGCGTGAGAATAAATGAATGAAATAAAAAGGGTGATAGAAGCACCCTTCCGGTATTCACCCTAAGGCACTTAAGTCAGAAAGGCTCATTGTCCGCTTCTTCTCATTAGATGCCACCTAGCAGTTCCATCGACCCTACGGAGTAACAATACTGTAGATGCTTTTTTTCCTCCTCCTTGATCTGTAGCTGCAGGAAATATGAGCGGATTGCATGTCTCAGTGTCTGCTCTAATCCTGGCCATGATTATACCGAAAGACAATACTTTTGGTACCCTAGTAGCTCGCACGTAACGTCGGAAGGGAAATTAGTAGTATACCCTATAGTACTGATCGAGTTTGAAAATCGAGAAATTCCTAATCCATTACTTTTATTTAGGTGCTATATTTTCAATGAGTTTGGCTGTATTCGTTGGTATATGCAGTCATAAGAAAAAATAAAATTTTTAATTTAAAATTACAGTACTTTATTTTAAAAAATTTCAGTATTCTTTTCTTGATTTTCATCTTAATCTACTTTTTCTTTGTACTATCTTTTCATCTCTTCTTTATTAATTTGATTGCTTGTACATTGGGATTTTTAAAAATTTGGTACCCTCCTTGATAATTGGTCTGGGATGTGGTCTCAACTCATGGGTAGTTAACAGAGCACGGTACTATTTCACATTTAAGTAGCCGCTAGATGTCTCTATAATTCCATTTCCCACAAGTATATACTCGTTCCGCGTTACATCCTTATAAATATAATTTTACAAATTCTCACATTTAAATGTCTACTCAAATGCTGTTTATAGTAATTCGTAATAATAGTCTATTAATGATAAAACACACTATCTAATTCCGAATCTGCACTGCTGTTCACGCGAATAGCTCGCAAACTGTTTTGTCAGTAGTGTGGATTCTTTGTGAACAACGAACATCGAACATCGTTCGGGAAAAGATACATCAAAGGAACTGTTCACGAGCTTGAAGCGTGTCTGAATAGTGAAAATGTGTGTGAATACTGAGCGAATAGGTTCTGCAACGATTCATGAGCTCTTTGTGAGTTCCAATGTGGACACACTGTTGTTTCTGTTCGTACATAGTTCGCGAATCGTTTGCGAACTGCTCGCGAACAATTCTCTCGAATGTGAACCCGACATAAAAACAAACCTACAAATTGTATAACTCTTGCACTGTAATTGCTCTGTAAGTAGGCCTTTTGTTTTATAAATACATTTTTCTTATTATAACTATGAATTAACAATAGTAAATATGAATTAGTAGAGATAAATGTGGTACTACATCATAAATGTAGGATGTGTAATACTAGATTCAACTTTATTAGTCAAGTAGATATTAGATGATAAGTATAGTGTATATGATATGTAGACTTAGTATGTTTCATTATGTATGTAAATGATCTCGCTCATCGTTAATTGTGCAACAAAATATAAGTATATTTATTTAAAAATTTCCACTGACGAATATAACAGATGATTTAAAATAGAAACACCCTGTCTTCATTCCTTTTTTCTTGTCTTTTCCAGATCTCCTTTTTCCAAACATTTCCTCTATTTGTGTAATACTTAACTACAGCGGGTAATTCAAAGATGGGGACGCCAAGATTCTTGATTGATACGAATGCTACGTTAGTGGTGAGTTCCCAACATTACCATCTAAATCTTAATCTTTGAATTCTTAGTTTTCTAAGTGTTTATTAATTAAAAGGACTTTTGATCGATGAATAAATGATCTACAAAGTGAGGTTTTACTTTAATTGTAAGTTCTTCCAAGGCATATATAGTAAAATATTATTTGCATTATTTGTAAAACGTTGGGAAGGTTTTTCGTAAAGGAATCGATTTATAGTTCCAAGTAGTAAAATTTTCTGTAAAACAGTTTTGTATTATTATTTACAGGTTATAAATTACGCATAGTGTTAACTATTCGTTGACGATTTTTATTTGTATCTTTCTGCAGGTGTGTAATCAAAAGCCTAACAAACGATATGAGACGGTATAGAGTGCATATAGGTAATTATTGAGTTTACCAACCGTACGGTTCAATCATGGTCGGTCTCTTATAACAAACCAGTATTGTAAACGACGTTGTGAAACGTAACATACGATCGTAAATTCATCGCTGTTATGGAGCGATATGTGAGCGAGGAAGGCGTTGATTATAAATGTTTCACGAGGAACTATAAATTACGGATTATGGTGTTTACTGATTCAGTTTTTTTTGTAAGATCATTGATTATAAACGTTTGTTTAATTGGTGATTATAATTGCTTCATGGAAGAACTATAGATTATTTAGCATACGGTGTATAGTAGCGTGTAGTATTTTTAACTACTGAAAGCAGTTTATAGATTGAAGAATGGGTTGTCGTCTACAGATGAGTTTTATTAACTATAACATAATTAATTACCGATTACTATTGTAATAAGAGCAATTATCTTTAAATGAAAATACGGTATAATTTCCCCATTGAATTCGTTAAAAGATTAATTAGAAAAAGGAAAAACGAAATTTTTGTTTATATATAGTATTATTAAATCACATTTTTTTTTATATAAATAATGTTCGACATTGGTTTTTTCTGAAAAAAGCATTTATCAGTAACGTCACAAATGAGACTTAACTTTTTAATTAAGGATTTTATCTATTAAGTAGTATAAACATTAATAGTTCAAAATTTTAGACAATAATACGACGATTTGTTTCTTTAACTACATTTTTTTACATCTTTATATTTTCTTTTTATTTATTTTCAAAGTATTAATTGAAAACTATTTATAGTAACTTCTAAATTAATTATCACTTATAAAATTCTTTATTATTATAAAATGTATTTGATACCACTCGTGTAATATTTTTATAAGACTGTTGAATTTATCGCGCTCGTAGAATATATACACTCATTGCAATACAAATTACTTTCAATTACCTTTCGTTGGATCAGAGAAACTACTCTATAATTTAACGCTCTGGTTGGCACGCATACTCCTGACAAGAAATATGCAAATTTATTAGAGTAATTGCATGACTCTAACGAGGGGTTTTAAGGTGTAATTATCATTGTCCTATCAATGTATGAATATATTCGGTCAGCTGGAAGAATTTGTAATATCAGTCACCCTATTCAGGTTATTCAGTTGTGAAACTACCCTTTTACGTGTTGGGACTTTACTAAATGGATTTTAAACAATTTTTCTCATTGCGAAGCTTTTACAAGTAGCAGTAAAAATGTATATTAGACACGAGATAATTATAAATATTACAACGTTCTTTAAGAACAAGCATAAAATAAGTAAAATTAAAATGATTGAAAATAATATTTTTAAATTTATCATATTGACCGTAACATCTTAGATTTTGTTTCAGTCACTCAAACAAAATATATAAGTCTGACTAGTGTTTTTATAAAATCAATTCTGTTCTAGATAATTTACATCTATATTTTTAATATATTTACAATATATTTTTCGTTTTTTGAAATAATGAAATAAGAATCGAAGCGCGATAGGTAGACGTCTGAAAATTTACACGCTATTTTACGTTAGAGCAAAAGTCAGGTTTCCGTTTAAGAGGAGAAAAAAATGGAACATTTGAAAATTTCTCGATAATAAATAAATCCTTTAATTGGTCGGTCGAAGTATTTATTTTCCGATCAAGAAAGGAGATTCACAGATAAATTGCTATAGATTTATCGGGGATACAAAGGGTTTAGTCCGAAACAGAAGAAAAAAAGCTGCTGTTAATTAAGGGGAACGATTATACGTAACGGTATAATTAAGGGGAGGAAAAAAGGGTTAGAGTTGATGCTACGGCAAATAAACGATTCTATCCGTAGACCATTAATCGAACATACTGGGAACATGACTTGTTTAACTGTACATAATTTATGTATCTGAACATATAAAAAGACATGTCCTGGCTGACTCACTGGATTCATCATCGCAAAGCCTAAACTACTGAAGCTAGAAACATGAAATTTGGACACTGGGTTCTTTTTATAACGTAGGCACCCACTAAGGAAGAATTTTTTAATATTTCACCCCTAGGGGAGTTAAATAGGGGTTGAAAGTTTGTTTAAAAATCTACTGATTTTGAAGCAAGCACTTTGGCCCTTTGATCTTAAACTTTTGTCTGCTACTGTACACAGAACAGATAATTTCTTTACTTCACGGAAACTGTAATGCAAATAATTTCAATTTTATAACGTGGATATGTACATCATATTCGGTATTATATATATAATATGTTGTTGTTATTGGTTTAATTAACTAAAAAAAACGATCGCGTTATCCATCGCAATGTCAATTAAATTGCAATAAATGGAACCGAAAAAAGTGTTTCGATTACCCTAGAAGATTGTGTTTACATGCAAAACAAGTGGTTTATCGTGTCCATCGACGTGAGTAAGAGTTCTGCCTTCGTTACTAATGACCGAGCTTCATTTCGAAGGGAGACTACCTTTAAAGGCGATAATTGTATCCACATTCTTTCTCCCACAGAACGAGTTAAACAGTGTTAAGCTCTAACTACCGTGATACACAAATAAAGGGTTACCATGTGTTGTATGCAACGTTTGTATCGATGCTACAATTTTAACCAACGATGTTGGTGTGAAAAATAAGTAACACGTGTACATAATAAGTATTATTCGTATAATTAAACTTATGTTTTACTCAAAGTGATTCTTCATTAACTTATGCTTTTAATTTATGTATTTTTTTTAATAACTGCAACTCCACGAATTGTACATATAAAAAATGCTGTTAGTATGAAAAGTAAGTAACACGTGTATATAATAAGTATTATTCGTATAATTAAACTTATGTTTTATTCAAAGTGGTTCTTCATCAACTTATGCTTATAATTTATGTATTTTTTTTAATAACCGCAACATTGTACATATTAAAAATGGTGTGGCAAATCGAGTAAAAATGCTTACTTAAAGAACAGTGAAAATCTTTCTTTCCAAAATTCCATCAAAAAATGTTTATTTTAACGAATGCTACAATAAAAGTACACAATATTTAATCATAAATTTTGTTGCATACTTATTGAAATGTACAACAATTTTTTTTACGCGATAATTTGTTAATTTTAACATTCAATTATTTCTTGTACTCCATTTTATCAATTGTCGACGACACCATATACCATCGTATAGCAGAAGCAAAATTGTGTTTCGAGTATTTAAAAGAAAACTGCGATTTCTGAAGTTCCTCGTTCGACGCGTTCCAAGGATTATTTTTCAAACAAGCTTTTGGATCCAAGACGCTCTCTGAGCGTGTTCCCTTGCAGATCGGTCAAAAATCTGTGCCGCTGCAGAAGAATCAAAGAACCCCCTTCCCCCCTCCCGTGGAACTCCTTCAGAAGTTGGTCTGGAAGGAAGAGGAGAGAAGGAGAAGGGAAGAAGCAGTCGAATCGAAATCCTGCTCTCGGGGTCCTCCGCGAAAGAAGGGGTTGCATTCGGGTAGGAAAAAAAAGAACTGCTAATTGACACGAGCGATTGCACGTAACGGTATAATTAGAGAGA
>JAOPTO010002155.1:94578-231881 GCA_033822845.1 Tetrapedia diversipes
GTTAACCCTTTGCGCTCGAGAGGTTACTATTGATCACCAAACGATTGTTTTGCAAACTTTCCGATTTTAGTTAATTCGTTTATTCGTCAGACTCAGAGGTTAACCCTTTTTGTGCTTGAGAGGTGACTACTATTAATCACCAAACGATAGTTTTGCAAACTTTCCGATTTTAGTTAGTTTGTTTATTAGTCAGACTCAGAGGTTAACCCTTTTTGTGCACGAGAGGTGACTACTATTGATCATCAAATGATAGTTTTGCAAATTTTCCGATTTTAGTTAGTTTGTTTATTAGTCAGACTCAGAGGTTAACCCTTTTTGCGCACGAGAGGTGACCACTGATAATCAAACGGTAGCAATTTTGCAGAAGTGTTTAAAACATTTCAGCAGTCTTTATTTGAATTAAACGAGTGTTGAAATTAGTAAATTCTAATTTCTCCAATTTCAGCGATCTGTACTTGGAGATTTTTGAAAAGAGAGTCACCTCTCAAGTGCAAAGGGTTAATATAGGCGAATCTTAGTAAATATTTCGAATTTGAACATTTTTGAAATTAGACGATTATTAGACTACTAACAGTCCACCTCTCGAGTGCAAAGGGTTAATCAATAATAATGCTTCGATGTTTGTTCGATCGCCTTCGAAGTGAACTTTGGTTCAACGCTGTGAACTTTGCTTAACCCTTTGGGTACACATTTATTTGAAAACTTTTTTGCACTTGGACGCGTTGTCTATAAATGAGAATGGAACTTTTGAAAGCGATTAAATCCAACGCTTTAATTTCTATGATAATGCCGTTTAAAGTTGTAACCGATATATGCGAAAGGAAATTATCGTTGAATTTCACAAGGGTAATTCTATGACTTAAGAAAGTATTTCTGTTTTATCGATTTGAAATAAAAACGTTCGTGTGAACGTATATTCGCGTGCTACTTTCAACACTTGCAATCAGTTTGAGAGATAAAATGCACTTTCTTAGTTAAGTTCGATAATTTCAACATTCCCCTTAATAACTCTTCAACACCGAAAGGGTTAACAAACCAACGGAACGCGACGAACAGTTCAATATACACGTTAAAACCTTTCCATTCAGCACATGGTTTCGGTTTTCAACAGCAACCTATCATCACAAATTTGTACACCGGTGACTTAACCCTTAACGTACGGAGTCTATTTTATAACATAAAGGACGGAGCGGGGTCACTAAAGTCCCCCACACAAAAATTGTTTTGTTTTGTTCATAAGTTGGCATATCAATATTACAAAGACTGTTAGTAAATTAAAAAACGACAGAATGCCACTAATAAGTTTTTACACAGGATTTAAAATAAAACTCGACTACCTAAACGGAAAAGGGGTGAAAGATATTATTTACGACGTTATTAAAGAAAAACTAATCTTGGGGAATCTAAAGTCCTCCACTCCGTACTCTAAGGGTCAAAAAGAAGCTAAAGATTACACTGTACCTGCCCACACGTAAAATCAAAGTCAACTGAAATTAGCAAAAAATAAATTTCCAAAAAAAAAAAAAGAAAAGAAAAAGATGTCCACCGTTGGTCAAACAAAATTCAATCGCCACCGAATCGAGACGATAAAGAAACGCTCGATCGAAGTAGCAGTAGTTGAAATTTGTCGAAACCTGTCCCACGATAACAGTCTCGAGCCACGATAAAAGTGTCTCCTCGTTGAAAACCTATCGATCCCTTATATACATCCGATCGGGCAATTGTCTCGGCGTAACGGGCAGCCACGGTTACGTACCTAAACGACTGGAGGTGCCTTGAGGCCGTTACTACGTCGAGGGGGCTCCCTCTTCGGGGGAACGAGCAGGAGAGACCGATCCCCGTGGCGAGCAGGACAGACAAGGCAGCGGGAGAGAACGAAACGCGTACCACGGCCTCGTGGATTCTGCCTGGCTACTCTGCGACCATTCCGCGGTAACACGTCGTCCAAGTCGGTTTCGCAGCCGTACCTCGGTCCCTGGCCTCTCGCCACGAGGCAGCGCCTCTCCTCGAGATGCACCGACAACCGATCCGCTGAAAGGGACCATCGGGGCGTCTCTTTACTCGCCGCCGATCCTCCTGGGGAAAATTGCTCGCTTCGAACGCGAGTACACCGATTCGCTTCGAACGCGAGTAAACCGATTCGTTTCGTAAAATTCGTCCAACGCAGAAGTTCACGTGTCACACGGAACACACAGTACTTGATCCTGGAGGATTCCTCTTCGTGTTGTACGCACGCAACCGGCCGGTCGATGGTGAACAGTGAACCAGGACGAGTTTCGCGTCGAAGGACATCGTTGCTAGGACCGGTAATAGCCGAGACAGGCTCGTGTGCAGAAGGACGTGTTGGTTTCCTCGAGGTGATCGCCGGGTGACGCTTGATTTTTGAGGATGACGAGCTACGAAGGAACAGAGGATCTCAGCACCGACAGCGGGGCCTGTGGTCGCTCGCAGCAGCGGAAGTGACGAGACTCGCTGGTGTTCGAACAGAGATCGGCTCGCGAGACGATCGGGATGTGCTTTTGCTCGCTGGTATTTCGGGTGACACCACCGTGAACATGGTCCGTTGAGCAGGTGCGATCGCTGTCCCGTTTTGTCGCGACGATCTCTTTTTATTCGTAACTAATTCAGGGAAATTTCTGATTTTTGATTTCGAACGATCAGTGCGTCGTTAACCCTTTGCGCTCGAGAGGTGACTGTGAGTCGTCTAACGATACTAATTTCAAAAATCTTCGAATTCGAAACATTTACTAAGATTCGCCTATATTAATGCTTTGAGCTCGAGAGGTGACTGTTAGTCGTTTAATGATACTAATTTTAAAAATCTTCGAATTCGAAATATTTACTAAGATTCGCCCATATTAACCCTTTGCGCTCGAGAGGTGACTGTTAGTCACCGAATGATAGTTTCGCAAATTTGCAGGCTTTAGTTAATTTCTTCGTTAATTTAACCTCAGTCTCAGTCGTATATGTAAATGTTAGTATATCACTTGACTAAACTAAATGACGTTCGATATAGGCGAATCTTAGAAAATATTTTGAATTTGAAAATTTTTGAAGTTAGTATCGTTAATCACCTATTGATAGGTTCGCAAATTTTCAGACTTCAGTTAGTTTGTTTATTAATCAGATTCAACGGTTAAATAGTCATATATGCAAATTTTAATATATCACTTAACTAAATTAAATGACGTTTAATGTAGGCGAATCGTAGTAAATATTTCGAATTTAAAAAGTTTTGAAGTTAGTGTCGTTAGACGACTAACGGTCACCCCTCGAGTGCAAAGGGTTAAATTGGAATGCTGAAGGAATTTGTCCGTGTGAATTTTGGAGTGGACTGATTGAGAACGGGTTGAAACGTAGTTGGCATAAGTTAAGAATATTATTTAAATGATGAAATTATCGCCGCTGTAGAATTTCATAAAAATTGGTTCACTGAAATTGGTTGCAATTAATTTGGAAATGATAATTATTTTGACAATAATTACCTTCATTATAAATTCGTGTCGTTAACTGGTTAATGTTATTTTGCACCACGCATTTTACAGTTTATTCGTATTCATAGTAACGTCTTATTGTTTCTACATTTAGACATTCCAGAGAAACCTGAAACGTTGTTCGAAATCAAAAATTTAAATGTAATATACATATTTTCCAAGTCCAGTCGATCATCCTTTTTTTTTGTTTCCTAAAACGTCTCACGATTGTGTTGTCCCTTCTATTCTCCAAGCGAATTTGCACTTAGCCGGTCAAATGGCGAGATCTCCCATTTTTTTCCTTAACAAAGCACTGTTATTGATTCTATTCACTTTTGTTATTAGTTAGTCTTGAATCAGCGTTGAACTTACTAAAGATTATACTTTGGAAAAGCAGAAAATGCGTTTGATGAACTGTGAACAACACTAGTTCAAGAGTGATTAATATAACAATAATTAATCACAATCAAGAATAATTAATAACATAAATAAGTATAATAGAATCAATGGCAACGTTTTGTTGAGGAAAAAATGGGAGATCTCCCTATTCGGTCGGCTAAGCGTTAAAAGACTGATTCCAACATTTCTTCTCTGCGCGGTGTTAAGATCCTTCAAAAAAAATAAGTTAAATAATAAATAATAAAATAATAAATTAAATTTTAATTTCGAAAGTGGACAGTTTCAATGTTTTTTCGTTCCCAAAGATAGACGCAAAGGCGAAGTTATCCTTAAAATCCGTCATGACCGTGACCAATCGTCTTTCATAATAAGATTCGTGTAGGAACAGGAAGTAAAGGTACATAGTTGTTGTTCGACGAGAAAAGTGTGAAAAATTCTGCAAATCGGATATGAATTGTGCCGCGCGTGAAACATGATCGCCGGCGAAACCGGAAATCTGATGAGCCATTCGACGAAAGTGAGCCGACACGCGTTGTTTTATCGGCGTTAATTTAAAAGCAAGTGTGGTTCTCGTCGATAAAAAAAAAAAAAAAGAAAGAAAGTGAAACGGTATCCCGATCCCGCGGAGGCAATAATTAACCCGTCCCTAACAACTTTGGGTACACCCGGTTCGGTGAGTAATCGTTTAATCGGTTTAATCGTCCATAACGATTAACTATCGATAATGTAACCTTGCCTTTGTTATTAACGGTTAATGTTGTAATTACAAACTGGAGCCGATGCGATTATAAATACACGGAAACCTCTACCTACTTATGTACTTAGAACAGCTACAGTAAGGGACAAAAGTATTCGTATTCTATTTTATAGGGAAATTTGTGTAACAAAAAAAGTTATGTTTTTGATAAAAAAAAAAAGAGGTTTGCGTTTGGGCGTGTAGAACATAACGGAGTGTATAATATAGGGTGGCCAAGATGAAAGAGGCCCGGATTCATACTGTGCGTGATATTTTTATATGTGAACACTTCCAACATCTCCTATGAACTATTCAGTATGTTCAGTATGTTTTTTTATACAATTTTCAATGCCGGATCGATAAAAATCAATTGGTTTTTCAGCAAAATATCTAGAGATTAATTATTACTTAGAGTAATAATACTCTCTTTAGAGAGATATCACTTTCCGGTCCCCCTAATATTTATTGCCGTGTTTCAAGATCAATCCTTTTTCAACGAACCTGCGATAAGAGTTGCTATTAGTATTCTTATTCGCTCTTAATTGTGTGTTTTTAATCTGAATCATGAAACTAAGGCATTTTTTACAAAACTGTCGTTTATAAAACAATATCATTGTCACCGCGCTTTCTAATCGCGACACCATGGAAATATCAAATTCCTGGTTCGAATAATGATTTTTCAAAATTTCAATTCAATTTCGTAAGTACATGTACATAGAATTATAAATGCGTTTTTAATTTCAAACATGAAACTAAGGCATTTTTTATAAAACAACGTCATTGTCAACGCGCTTTCTAATCGCGACACCAGTAAAATATCAAATTCCTGGTTCGAGTAATGATTTTTCAAAATTTCAATTCAATTTCGTAAGTACATGTACATAGAATTATAAATGCGTTTTTAATTTCAAACATGAAACTAAGGCATTTTTTATAAAACAACGTCATTGTCAACGCGCTTTCTAATCGCGACACCAGTAAAATATCAAATTCCTGGTTCGAGTAATGATTTTTCAAAATTTCAATTCAATTTCGTAAGTACATGTACATAGAATTATAAATGCGTTTTTAATTTCAAACATGAAACTAAGGCATTTTTTATAAAACAATATCATTGTCAACGCGCTTTCTAATCGCGACACCATGGAAATATCAGATTCCTGGTTCGAGTAATGATTTTTCAAAATTTCAATTCAATTTCGTAACATCACGAAAGTTTCATACACGAAAGTGCACGTGCATAGAATTACGAATGCGGTTTTTTAATGCGAATTTCTTCTTCGCGTCTGAACTCGTGAACGTTCGTAACAGGATCCTCTTCAGTTGAGAATCAATATTCACGACGGTATATGTCATCGGTTGATAAACATCGCCGTTAAGATAAACTTTCGTTAAACGAGCCAGAGGAGCATTACGTACGAGGCATCGATCGATCGACAAACATTCGCATCGCTGACCCATGACTTCCTTTCGATGATCGCTGCAGCGGTGTGATTTACGAGGCTCGAGGCGCGCATTAATTGTCGCGCACTTTTAACGAGACCCGGTGCTTCTGCGTCGGCGATTTGTCGCCTTTGAATTTGCAATCCCGTTGCCCTCAAATTCTGCGAACGTTTACGCGTTTCTGGAAAATTTTAACGTTAACTATGACAATAACGCGATTTAACACGTTCGTCGAAACGTCACCCAAACATGGATGACGCTCTTTTTCTTAAAGTTAAATAAGATTTAAAAGGAACTCAATGGAATAAGCATTGAAGTATAATATATATAAATACAAAATACATAAAATAAAAATAAAAAGTTACAATTTTTGCTGTTTTTATATTTTTTTACCCCGGTTTTCTATGCAATCGGATTTGGGCCCAGCGAGAAACTCAGCCGGACCACGTTGGGCGACGAAGGGGTTAACGCTAGATTTACGGGACTCGTCAATTTGACGAATTTCAAATTTCACGAGCAAGAATTGCAAAGACAATTACTATTATTCTTAGCAATTTTTGTCGACTATTATTAACGCATTGCATGCGGGTATATTTCGCCGCGGGCTTACGCGAGTAACGGGCGTTTCGCAATAAATTGAAAACTACTTCGTTTTTCTCAACTAAACGGTTTTTTTATTTTAGACTTAACCCTTTGCATTCGGCGTCATCTCGAACGTATTGGATGGACGTATTCTCGGTTCCTTAAAATCGCTATTTTTTTTTTATACATCTTGGTAACTGTACCATATATTGATTTGATATCTTGTGGCATTTTTAGTAAAAAACTTCACAGAAACATGCATTTCTGAAAAGGTTGCGCTCGGATAAGTTGATTCCCCGGAATCACTAATAAATTCTAATGTCCCCTGAGAGGGGACAACGGAGTGCAAAGGGTTAAATCTATGATTATTTAAAAAGAAAACCGACATTCTTAACAAGACGTTTAACGTTAGATCGAAAGAATGCGTAATTTCGATTGTTTCTGTACAATCAATTTTATCGATTCTATTGTTGTGGATTTAAGATACGAAACTTATAGGGTAAAGTTGCGTGAATATGAGGACCTCTCATTTATATACTCAAGCGTTAATGTGTTTATTATTAAATTGCTTTAAAGCTATAACATCCTTTAATTTTGTTTATACATTATGAATACTTCCAACACCTATAAATATTAATTATTGTTGAAATTATGGATCTTTATTGGAAACATTTTTAATAATTCGAATTATTTCAGGATTTATATTATTATCTTTACTTTATTTACATTACTGCCTTAATATTAACTATGCTTTTGATAATTATAATTAATTACAATAATTAAGAATCCCTGGATCTGAAATAAATAACGATCAAATTCACCATACTATTATTGCAGCTAATACTTTTTCAATAATTTATTTCACAGTAATACCATTTATAATCGAAGAATCTGAGAATTCAACATTTTTCTCGCATTTGTGAAGACACAATTTTATTTATATCAGCAAAATTTTTATCGTGATTCAATTTACCGTGAATATATCTGTTTCGCGAAGGGACATCGAATTAATTCGAGCTTACGCGTCTTTGATTTAACGACCAACTCTTATCGCAATTGAAAGAATTTGACTTGTTTAATTTCAACGATCATCCGTATCGCTCGAACGTTCCGGGTACAGGTTAGCTTACTGCGGAAAGCAGTTACCGCCACCTGACTGAGAGACATCATAACTGCGCCGCCGATAAACTTACTGAAATCCTATAATACCTGTATCATTGTGCGGATAACGTCTAACGCAATAGTAGAAACGATAAACGGGTAAAATGTATACGGATACCGGGCTACTTTGCATATCGAGTGTATATCGATTTAAAGGCGTAATTGTGATTCTTTTCATTCTCGAATATTATAATTAATACTAGGTTTACGGGATCCATGATTCCGGGATTCATGAGCAAAATTTGCAAACACGATTACTATTATTCCTAACGATTTTTGCTAACTTTTATATACCCAAATCTATTTCCCAAATTTCAAATTCTGTTTGATGTATACTTTATTCCTTAGTATATGTATATGATATACAAGAAATGTCCGTATATCTAATGTTAAAGCATCTTAAAATGAAATGAAAAGATAAATGGTGTTGAATTGAAACTGAAATTGATCTACTGTGATTATTATTATTTTCGTTAGCATTGATAATTATCATTATTATTACTTCTTGTATTCCTGTTTTCTATAATTCTAAGTTTTGATTCTTTTTCCCACTTTTTAAGTTTCTACCTTTTCTTGTTCACACTTTCAATGAATTTTTTAAATATCCAATAAATCCAAGAACATCTATTTTTCGTAGACCACTTCGAAACCCTTAAGAGTTTTTACTCTTAACGCAAAAGACAAACCCGTGCGACATTCGATCTCTTCGATATATCTTGAAAAAAGAACGAAAAATTTAACGTAAGACATCTTAATTTATGAAAATAGTTATTCTTAACCGATGCATCGCGCTGTACTACAAATGTCACAGTATTTTCTATAATTTATCTTTGCTTCTCGCTCATCCTTACCAGTTTTTCCGCTTCTCTCCTTTTCTCTCCCGTTTCACTAACTTCTCCCCCCTCTCTCTCTAACTTCTTCCTTTTCCTCTCCCCCCACCCCCTTCTTCGTTTCCCTTTCTTTCTCTTGTACTCAAAATTTTGTTGCACTTTCTCTTCGTCCCCTTCCACCGTTATCTCTTTCACTTCTCTATTTTTCTCCCCCTCCCTCCCCGCGTACCCCTCATCCGGAGTCCTCCGCGCGCCGCTCCTTTCTCTCCTCTCGAGTCTACAAAGCTGGACAAGCACGCTCTCGTTTTTGCACCGCTGTATGGCGAACGCACCGTGTCTGTCCATGTGTGCGCGTGTCGTCCCCATCGAGCAGCTTCGTTAAGAGGAACTCGAGTCGTCCTGCCCGCGCTCCTCGTGGAAATCCCTTGCCACGGGACAGGGTCTCGAACAGGTTGATTCGACGACGCGCACACCTTTTCCCCGCCTGGAAAACAACGATCCGCGTTTACCTAGGTGTAAAGCTGCCTTAAGTGTTTATGGTTGCTTGGAGACCGTGGAATAATGCTCTGCCCTTCCAGGTTCAAACATCCTGTCTAACGTGCACCGAGGAATATCCGAGAAAGCTGAGGTTTCCTTAAATCAGCACACCGACACCGACTCGAGGAGCAGTTAACACTCAGCCAACCGAATGGGGAGATCTCTCATTTTTTCTCTTAACAAAGCACTGTCATTGATTCATTTTACTTTTGTTGTTGGTTAATTTTGGACCAGCGTTTAATTGGTTTTGTTGAGTTTATTCATGTTTCAGTAACGTCACGTTTTTCCGAGTCCAGTCGATCATCCCTTTTTTTGTTTTCTAAATAGTCTTACAATTGTGTTGTCTCTTCTATGCTTCAAGCAAATTTGCACTTAGCCAATCAAATGACGAGATCTCCCATTTTTTTTCCTTAACAAAGCACTGTCACCGATTCATTTTACTTTTGTCATCGGTTAATTTTGGACCAGCGTTGAATTGATTTTGTTGAGTTTATTCATGTTTCAGTAACGTCTTATCGTTTCTTCATTCAAACATTCCAGAGAAACTTAATATATTGTTCGAAATCAGGAATTGTAACGTAATATATAGGTTTCACGAAAAAAGTCACGTTTTTCCAAGTCCAGTTGATCATCCTTTTTCTTATTTTCTAAATAGTCTTACAATTGTGTTGTGCCTTATATTTTTCAAGCGAAATTGCACTTAGCCAACCGAATGGGGAGATCTCCCATTTTTTTCCTTAACAAAGCACTGTCATTGATTCATTTTACTTTTGTTATTGGTTAATCTTCAATTAGTGTTGAGTTTACTAAAGATCGTACTTTCGAAAAGCAGAAAATGCATTTGATGAACTGTGAACAACGCTAGTTCAAGATTAACTGATAACAAAAGTAAGTAGAATCAATGGCTAGCGCTTTGTCGAGGAAAAAATGGGAGACCTCCCCATTCGATTGGCTAAGTGTTAATAAGGGCAGGAAAACCGTGTATCCGTGTTTCCTTCGAAATGTTCAGACTTTCAAATAAGCGCGGCTCCAACAGACGCATTATATTTTTCGCCGATTCAGCTCTATACGATATCTAAATCGCAATACGTAATTGCGGGTCTAACAGGAATTAAACCACGATGTTAATGCTTTCCCGTCTACTTCTATCAATTCTCGGCTCTCCTCTTTCTCTTTTTCCCCGATCCACTCGAATACCTGCACACACGTGAGCCGTACAATTTCAGTGAGTTCATCGCGGTGAAGTTACGATAATGTTTCCTGGTCAGGTGGAAGCGGGCTATTCCGTGCTTCTCTACACGGCAAGCAACAGCGATAAAGTAATGAAATTATCATTTTTCACGAATCCACGTCAACCGTTTTCCTTCAAACGCATCGTACAGAAAAATTTATAATCAGATCGTGATATACGAGTTCTTTGCCCTTCGATTTGTTCACCTCTTGCGCAATTAGTTAATTAGCAGAAATGTGTGCCCATCCTATCTAAAGAAATTCCAAATAAGCTTTCACTTGGAATAATCTGTGTTAAAGCTTCGATCAGATTACATTGCGTTAATCCTTTGCACTCTAGAGGTGACTGTTAGTCGACTAATGATACTAACTTCAAAAATTTTCAAATTCGAAATATTTACTAAGATTCGCCTATATTAAACGTCATTTAATTTAATTAAGTGATATACTAACATTCACATATATGACTATTTAACCTCTGAGACTGAGGTTAAATTAACGAAGAAATTAACTAAAGCCTGAAAATTTGCGAAACTATCATTAGATGACTAACAGTCACCTCTCGAGCGCAAAGGGTTAATATATGCGAATCTTAGTAAATATTTCAAATTGGAAGATTTTTAAAATTAGTATCATTAGACGACTAACAGTCACCTTTCGAGCACAAAGGGTTAATATAGGCGAATCTTAGTAAATATTTCGAATTCCAAGATTTTTGAGATTAGTATCATTAGACGACTCATAGTCACCTTTCGAGCACAAAGGGTTAATATAGGCGAATCTTAGTAAATATTTCGAATTCGAAGATTTTTGAAATTAGTATCATTGGACGACTCATAGTCACCTTTCGAGCACAAAGGGTTAATATAGGCGAATCTTAGTAAATATTTCGAATTCGAAGATTTTTAAAATTAGTATCATTAGACGACTAACAGTTACCTCTCGAGCGCAAAGGATTAATATAGGCGAATCTTAGTAAATATTTCGAAATCGAAGATTTCTGAGATTAGTATCGTTAGACGACTCACAGTCACCTTCGAGCACAAAGGGTTAATATAGGCAAATCTTAGTAAATATTTCGAATTCGAAGATTTTTAAAATTAGTATCGTTAGACGACTAACAGTTACCTCTCGAGCACAAAGGGTTAATAAAAAGGAGACACCGGTCTAGATGATAGTTGAAAACACACGATGCCCCCGACGATCCTAAAGATTCGCGCCTAATTATCCAGGATTCCTGAGGATGCTCGCAGAATTTCCTACTCCTTCTTTCAACGGTTGTTGGCCACTGAGCGTCGTGCGCGCTTTTAATATTAGATCAACGATCTTTTACGATCGTTATAGCGAACGTGGTACCGTCCAGCTGCGCAGGATCAACGATTAGCGGCGAAGACCGGCTCATTCGGTACACAAATATAGCAGCGCATGCACTACCGCCGGTCATGTCTTGTTCAACACGCCAGCGAGATACTTTATCGCTGATAATTCGTGGCCAGGCCCGCGAGAGACGTGCTGAAGTACGCCATTTACATTCCTGTCGTGATCACAAATGCATTTTATATACCAGCTAATATCCCGCCCGATCGCGTGGGCCAGATAGACGACGGGGATACACACACAAGGGTGCTTCGGTTGTGCGCTGGGCAGGCTTAAGCCCGATACACACGAAAGAATTTTAACGGGTATCGTAGAAATCCGGTGGAACCTCGTTAACCCTTTGCCTTAACCCTTTGCACTCGAGAGGTGACTATTAGTCGTCTAATGATGCTAACGTCAGAAATTTTCAAATTCGAAATATTCACTAAGATTTGCCTGTATTAAACGTCACTTAGTTTAGTTAAGTGATGTGTACTAAAATTTACATGTATGACTGGTTAACCTTTGAGTATGACTAATAAGTAATGCACCAAAACTTACACGTATGACTATTAAGTCTCTGAGTCTAACTGATGCTAACTTCAAAGATTTCCAAATGCAAAATATTTACTAGGATTCACCTGTATTAAGCGGACATTTAAGTAGTATAACTAAGTAATACACCAAAATTTACACATATGACTATTAAGTCTTTGAATCTGACTGATGCTAACTTCAAAGATTTCCAAATGCAAAATATTTACTAGGATTCACCTGTATTAAGCGGACATTTAAGTAGTATAACTAAGTAATACACCAAAATTTACACATATGACTATTAAGTCTTTGAATCTGACTGATGCTAACTTCAAAGATTTCCAAATGCAAAATATTTACTAGGATTCACCTGTATTAAGCGGACATTTAGGTAGTTTAGCTACGTAATGACCCAAAATTTACACATTTGACTATTAAATCTCTGAGTCTGATTAATACTAACTTCAAAGATTTCCAACTACAAAATATCTACTAGGATTCACCTGTGTTAAACGGAGATTTAAGTAGTATAACTAAGTAATACACCAAAATTTACACATATGACTATTAAGTCTCTGAATCTGACTGATGCTAACTTCAAAGATTTCCAAATGCAAAATATTTACTAGGATTCACCTGTATTAAGCGGATATTTAGGTAGTTCAGCTAATTAATGCACTAACATTTACACATATGACTATTAAATCTTTAAGTTTGACTAATATTAACTTCAAAGATTTCCAAATGCAAAATATCTGCTAGGATTCACCTGTATTAAACGGACATTTAAGTAGTATAACTAAGTAATACACCAAAATTTACACGTATGACTATTAAGTCTGCGAGTTTGACTAATAAACAAACTAACTAAAGTCTGAAAATTTGCGAAACTATCATGTGGTGACTAACAGTTATCTCTCGAATGCAAAAGGTTAAAACTACGTGTGGGAGACGTGATCCTACTTAATGAGACACGCATTTGGGATAAAAATGTCCGGTAGACTGCAGCAGGGTGAAACAAGGAACGATCGAACCTCTGTAATTCGAACGACTCTGTAAGGCTACAGTTTTGTCGCGGAAACCGTTGTAGGTCGAAGTAAAACTTACTTTGGCTGGTTCAAATTTTTGTTCTCCCCTTTAAAAATTAACATTATCCTTCAGACAATTTGCTAACATTACTTCGACGACAGGGCACCGTGTTCGTTTAAAAGGCTCCCGTTCGCGAGTGTGTTTAATTTGCTGCTTCATGGTCGTTCGAAGAAATTATAGCGAGCCTCGGATCAAATGTTACAAAATTTACGACCCGTTACCCCAGCCGGGCAGCATATATTAACTAGCCGCAGCGGCCAACTTTGAGAGCAACTCAACCACCCAACACGGTGTAATGCAGGAATCGATGTGCCATAATCGGCCCGAGCTTTTTGATTTAACGGCACAGCGTCCCTTAATGAACGACGCGCCTCATTTGAAACCAGTAGCGGAACTTTTTGAGCCGCGATCAAGTTACCCGAGATCGTTCACTCGTGAACAAGGATCAAGGAATCTTTTTCTTTTTTATACACGAACCTATAATCTATTTATGCATATAAAAAGACATTTCCTGATCGACTCACTGATTCATCATCGCAGAGCCTAAACTACTGATGTTAGAAATGTGAAATCTGGACGATGGTTTCCTTTTATGACGTAGGCACCCATTAAGGAAGGATTTTTTGATATTCCACCCCTGAGGGGATTAAATAGGTGTTGAAAGGTTGTTTGAAAATCCGCTGATTTTGAACAAAGCACCGTGAAAACTGGTATTCAGCTTTTTGATTAGAAATAAAGAAATACGTGTTTCAACCTTTTGGATAATCAACCTCAGAGGGGTTAAAATAAGGGATGAAAGTTTGTTTGAAAATCCGCCAATTTTGAACAAAGCACTATGAAAACTGGTATTTAGCTTTTTGGTTAGAAATAAAGAAATACGTGTTTCAACGTTTTTGGAAAATCAGTCCCCAAAGGGGTGACATGAGGGATGAAAGTTTGTTTAAAAATCCGCCGATTTTTAATGCAAGCACTATAAAAATTAGTAAGAATATGTATTAGTAAGTAAGTAAGCTTTCTGGTTAAAATTAAAGTTAAGGGCTTGCAAAATTGACACGTGACTTTACGTGTATGAGGATAACGTAGAACATAGTTTTATAATTTGCAAATATTGTCTGTAGACTTTTATTATTATTATTATGGTAGAACACTATTTATTGATTAGCACAGAATGCAGTTTTATTTATCATGGTTTTCCTCATAAATTAGTTAGTTTAAGTTAGTTTAGTATACTCGTGTCACTCCATCGATAAAACTCGTAGCAATTTTTTTCGCAAATTTTGCTCTTAAAGTCTGACCTAGTGTTGCCTCGTAAACCTACTGTTAAAAAAGTGGGCGGTAAAAAGAAAAAAAAAACAAAATTAATTGACCCAAATGAAAAGTTCAGTGCATCGATAACGATACACGTATCATCCATCCATTCATGTGTCTCGAGTATTCACGAAAAAATGAAAACTTGGAACGCGAGTCGCTTCAGGAGCGAGCAAGGTGTAATGTCAAATCGATGTACCATAATCGTCCGGACTTAGGTGTCTTTCGTTCGAAGCCAAGTCTGCAGCGTGCATCCAGCCCACAGAACTGGTATACAGGTACTGGTTAGTGTGCTCAGATGCTCATTTTATGTATACCGGGTGTGGCAGTTAACGTTCGCACTTGAACTTCGCTCGCGAAACGTTTTCAGCGTTACATCGTGTTATCTGTTGTGATAAAAATCATAATGACGATCATAAAGAAGCTTTTCAACCCCTTGACATACAAAAAAGTAGCCGTGTTATCTCAGCATGGTTAATTATTCGATTAATCAAAAATGACAAAACAATTTAATGCATACATCGAAATTTCTTTGCAGGAAAAATGGCAGCTTGCAGCAATTTGCTCATTATTCTGCGATTATTTCTTATCGTCGCAGCATCGACGATACCAGGAACATGGATGTGAGTATTCTTTTATTTTTTCTCTTAAATAAAAATATCAACTTCTTAAATTAATTTGGTGTGGTCAAAGCGTAGTATTTGTTGGCACAAGTTTTGATTAACACGTTTAATTTCTGTTTATTTGATAAATCCTAAGTTTTATACGGATTTTTCCTTACTCTATACTTGTATGGCTACGAGTTATCCTCACCAATTTCTGAAACTAGGAAAAAACGTAAAAATCAATTATTCTGCAAGACAATCGACAAGGTTCGATGGTTATAGCGATTGGCCTGATCACTGTGCCAACTCTCAATTATTGGACAACGAATACATTTCTTAAAAGTTGAACGAGAAACATACAGTAATTAAAAGAATATACTTTTTTTAACAAGCTTCAAGTATTCATTTACACTTAAAAAATAATATGTTTATTTTACTAGGTGCAAGATGTTTTTCATTTAATTTTTAAAAGATGTATTCGTTATCCAATAATTTGGGGGTGGACATGATAGGGTAAGGTTGCTCAAGTCGTACCACTTGAATTTTGAATCACAACCTTACCCTATTTGTACGTCAAGGGGTTAATTTATCGTTTCACAAGAAAGAAGTTTCATTCCCCTTTAATGTTGGCGCTGAATCCTCTTGAACCGTCGAGCAGAGAAAGGAGTAATGGCGCATGAAATCT
Organism: Tetrapedia diversipes; assembly: GCA_033822845.1. NCBI lineage: Eukaryota > Metazoa > Arthropoda > Insecta > Hymenoptera > Apidae > Tetrapedia > Tetrapedia diversipes. The sequence goes on from JAOPTO010002155.1 coordinate 110,550, forward strand.
GTAACCCACGCGAAATTACTTAATTACTTGCCGTGATCTTCGAAAGCACAGATTGATGATCCCGTCTATTGGGTGTATCATAAGATAATCGATAAATTAATATGTTGTGGAAGAGAAAGGCACGGCTCGCTACCTCCATCAAATTGCCGCAAAAATTGCCCACGCAACCGGCATAATTTATAGCTCTTTGTGTACAGCGAGACGAAATCGCGTCGTGGGAACACGATCGAAAAGATTTTTAATACCGTCGTTGTCCACGTCCTCCCCACGGCCCGAACCACGGTGTATCTAATTCCTGAATCGCCTTACTCGCCCCTAGCCTACACCCCTGCGACTCCGTGACAAATCACCGTGAACAGTTCCGAGATCACTGCAGTTTTTCGTCCCACGGAATTTCCACGGCAGCAAGGGAAACGCCTTCATGCTTCTCTTCGTAATTGGATTTTCGAGGACCACCGTGTCTTTTCGTCGAGCTTCCGTTCACCCTTGACCCCTTGCGTTCGAAAGACGATTGTTAGTCACTGAACGATCGTTTCGCCAATTTTCAGACTTCGGTTAGTTTGTTTATTAGTCAGACTCAGAGATTTAATAGTCATACGTGTAAATTTTGAGGCATTACTTAGCTAAATTACCTAAATGTTCGTTTAACACAGGTGAATCCTAGTAGATGTTTTGCATTTGGTAATCTGTGAAGTTAGTATTAGTCAGATTCAGAGACTGAATAGTCATACGTGTAAATTTTGGGTCATTACTTAGCTAAACTACCTAAATGTCCATTTAACACAGGTGAATCCTAGTAGATATTTTGCAGTTGGAAATCTGTGAAGTTAGTATTAGTCAGATTCAAAGACTGAACAGTCATATGTGTAAATTTTGGTATATTACTTAGTTATACTACTTAAATGTCCATTTAACATAGGCGAATTCTAGTAGATATTTTCTATTTGGAAATCCTTGAAGTTAGTATTAAACTCAGAGACTGAACAGTCATATGTGTAAATTTTTGTATATTACTTAGCTAAACTGCCTAAATGTCCGCTTAATACAGGTGAATCCTAGTAAATATTTTGCATTTGGAAATCTTTGAAGTTAGCATCAGTCAGACTCAGAGATTTAATAGTCATATGTGTGAATTTTGGTGTATTGCTTAGTTATACTACTTAAATGCCCGTTTAACACAGGTGAATCCTATTAAATATTTTGCATTTGGTAATCTTTGAAATTAGTATTAATCAGACTCAGAGATTTAATAGCCATATGTGTAAATTTTGGTTTCGAAGTTGAAAGATAGGAAGGCACGTTGTTTTTAAATTACATTACAAAACAGGTAAAATTATATTTTATTAAAACAATCCATACGTAAATTGAAGTTTTTCTGGATTAATCCCCACAAAATATCGTTACTTATTTTATGACACTGTATTACCTCGTATATCGTGTTTTTATTTTTCATCTTTTATTCCACAATAAATTGTTGTATTTTCTCAGTTAATAAAGCAAGTGGTTTTTGTGTTAGATATTATTTCTTTTTTTTACGAAAAATGTTAATCCGATGTACAAGACACATTGATGTTGATTTTAGATAAAGAGTATCGATGATTACTTTTGATCATCGATAAACATAATTGATATTTTCCTATTATACAGGTACCTATTCTTAAACATAACAGATGACGCTGATAGATTTTGTTCACTGATAAATGGTCAATGGCCCTTCTAGTCGTTGCAGCGGTCCTTTTGTGAATCCCTTAACTAAGCGTCCCCGATCAAGAAAATGCCTAATCACATGGGCGGAACTCATGGGATTTCCATAAAAGTTAATCCTTCTTATGGGGGCTTAAGTTAAGAACTCGTTGGATATAATCTGATCTTTTCGGTTTTATCTTGGCGGTGGCCTAATTAGATTTAAATTTTTAATAAGTATCCCGAACAGCTTACGATAAATTCCTTTCACCTGCAAAATAATATACGTTCAATTACTACTGATTTATTTAATTGATCGTACTTTTCCGCTAATTCGCTAAACTAATGTAATTTATCGCATTGTTAGTGTATTCAAATATTCTTATTTTCGCGTTACTCCTTCCACCTTCACTATATCGTCCACATTATTAGCCCCAAAACAACCCCAAATCATACCTACACCACCACCATGCTTGATTGTAGGCACAACACAGTCTGGAAGTAATTTTTCGTTGACTCTTCGACGAACGAAAGTACACCAATTGTTACCAAACACTTTAACACTATTCCTACCACAATCGGTCAAATGATGAAAATTTCGATTAAAAAATAAAATGATTAATAAATGATTAAAATTTCGATTAAAATTTCATAGATACAACGTAATTGAATCGCCTTTAATCTTTCGACTTTTTCTCAAATATACGTGTAATACATTTTTCAATATTCACTTCTTTTTTCATTGTTTATTTTTTGAGAAAAATTTGTAGTCTGTCTTACGTGGAAATGTCGTGGTAGGAACTGTCAGTCGCCAAATGATACCTTCGCAAGTTTTCAGAATTTAATTAGTTTGTTTATTAATCAGACCCGGAGGTTAAATAGTTATATACGTAAATTTTAATATGACTTAACTAAACTAAAGAACATTTAATATAGGCGAATCTTAGTAAAGATTTCGACTTTGAAAATTTTTGAAATTAGTATCGTTAGACGACTAACAGTCACCACAGTGCAAAGGGTTAAACTTGGATTCGTATGTCCAAAGAACTTTTTCCCATTGGGAAACGATCCAGTTGCGTGTGTTGTTCCACAGCAAACATCAAGATCAACCCTTTTAGTACCGAGCAAATTTAATGAATTTGCTAAGGTTTGGGAAAAAGCTCATAAAAACGGAAGTAAGAATGATATTTACAAAATTCAACAAGAAGCATATTACGGGATAAAAGAAAAAATTGAAATATTTATAACGTTTTATAAATTTATTTTGAGATAAAGCTCTCTCGCGATGCAAATAGTTAGGCGCCATGGCATACCCAACGATATATCGTCGTTCGACACTAAAAGGGTTAAAGGACAAAATGATAAATCCACGAAAGAAACTAAATTTACGAAATATTTATGCGAATCCCACAATTACCTAAACGTTCGGATACTTATGGGCGGGAGTGTACATTGTGATTTGCAGAAATGGTCCGCGCGAGATAAAGCAATTTCCCAGCGAAAATGCACGCTGCCCTCTCTAATTTACTCTCCCGTATCGTTGTAACAACCCTTTAAGTCACGGTTAAGGGCCGGCGTTCAGATTAGATTCCATGCAGACGGCGATCACGCGTGTGTTTAAGTCCGAGAATGAATTGGTCCGCGCCGCGCCATTCTCGGGGCCTTATTTCTTCGTGAATCACAACGATATCGAAACGGCCAGATTAAAGGGTGGCCGCGACGGATTTTTTTTCGTCCCACGTGCAGGAAGAAAGCGGCGAGGACGATGTCATTGTTGGCCACGCCACCGGTGCCCTCTCGTTGGACGTTTTATTTCCGTTCACCTTGTGTTAAACTACAAAAATCAGCGACACCCTGGATTCGACGACGGGGAACGCCGTGAAAAATAGGAAGGACACGTTTAGAGTACGATACGATTTGAAAATTTAACTGAAAACGTTTACTTTTCGTTCTGTGCCCATTCTTATAACAACGAAGTAACGTTTAAAAAACTAAAGAAAAAATGGCAGAGTAAAGGTTGACTTCAGCTGACTCCGTGCCATTAGAGAACTTGCAACCACCTTTGTTCTTTCCATAACGTTGTAACAGTGCAAGTTAAAGCAAAGATTTTCTTATCAAAAAAAATGGTCACCCAGGACAAGACACTGCAAGTTTGTCTAACAGTGAATGGATTAAATACTTTCTAAAGATTTTGTTATTCGCGTATTATGCGAGTATTGTATTTAACCCTTTGCGCTCGAGAGGCGACTGTCAGTCGCCAAATGATACCTTCGCAAGTTTTCAGAAATTAATTAGTTTATTTATTAATCATACCCAGAGGTCAAATAGTTATATGCGTAAATTTTAATATGACTTAACTAAGCTAAAGAACATTTAATATAGGCGAAACTTAGTAAATATTTCGAGTTTGAAAATTTTTGAAGTTAGTATCATTAGACGACTAACAGTCACCTCTCGAGTGCAAAGGGTTAACACCAGATTGCCGGATGTTGGGTGTACACCTATTTTTCCTGAAACGAGTCAATTTGACTCAAACGTGGAAATTGAAGTTTTAAAAAAAAAAATAAAACTTTATTTTTAACCCCTTGGCCTGCACGATATCTGCCAATTGCGCGAGCTATAGCGAACAAGAAAGTCGGTCGCGTGCTGTGCCATTCAATTGTTCAGCCGTGTATCCGAACTGGCGTAAAATGTGTACTTTTCATGACATGTATTAGGTTGTTCGGAAAGTAATTTCGTTTTTTTTTGTATGATATGTTGAGCTTTGAGATTGAACCTAGGCGTTTCAAATGATCATGAATTCGATAAATTTAATTTCTTTGCGATCTTACGAGTTGTTATTCGTCGATTTGCATCAATTAATGCCTTCATTGTGTTTTCACCGACCTCAACTGGCCTTCCAGAACGTGGTGCATCTTCAACATCAAAATTGCCGGATCGAAATTTTGTAAACCAGTTTTGGCACCAGGCTTCTCTCAATACATCTTCTTCATACACAACGGATAATTTTTTCCTTGCTTGAACAGCATTTTTACCTTTTCGATGGTAAAAAAGTAAAAAATGCCGAAAATGTTGCTTTTTACTTTCCATATTTGATAGAGCACCAACCAAAAACTATTGGATAGAATCAATCGAAACTTTTCACAGGCAAGCCTTACTATATATGCTGTCAAAATATATAATGACTATGCGGCTTAAGTGTGAAGTTGACTATGAAAAAATACAATTAAGTCCTGTGTTAGGAAAATACGAAATTACTTTCCGAACAACCCAATATTTCAGTGCAACGAAAGGAATTGTGAAATAATAAACAATGTTTAAGTACAAATGGTAACTTTAAGACGTCCAGGGTGTAATCAGAATCAAAGGAATGATATTTGATGTGGAATAACTCCAATCGCTTGTTCTAATAATAATACATGGCATCTTATGCACAAATTCCACACCACGAGTCAGACTCGTGGTTTTTGTTTCTAGCACAAATTCTTTACCAGAAGTCAGACTCATGGTTTTTGTTTCTAGCACAAATTCTTTACCACGAGTCAGACTCGTGGCTTTTGTTTCTAGCACAAATTCTTTATCACGAGTCAGACTCGTGGTTATAAGCCCAAAGGGTTAACTAACAACAGAAGTAAATAGAATCAATGGCAAAGGAGTTAAGAAAGGTCAAAGGGTTAAGAAAGTTTGTTCAAAACAATTTTCACATTTATATGTTGTTTTTAAAATACATTTCCCGCAGATTTGATTGTTACATTCAGCAGAAACGCCCTTACTTCTATTCTTTTCACACGACACTTTCGAACTTGACGAAATCGTCAAATTGACTCACCCCGGCGATCTAGTGTTAAACCGACAAATTTATACGGCGTGCAGGATTGAAATTAGAACACCCGGTACATAAAACCGCCTAACTGCTGCTACAATCTTTTAAGAGACACGGGGCATTACTTTTTGGGATGGCACAGCCTACAGTGCCCCGCGAATTCGCGTGGGCAGGATCCTTTGAAATATTATCGTTCCCTTCCCATGATTCCCCGCGTCATTGTTTTAGGGGAGTGCAAAGCTGATAATATATCACAACCGAAACGTATCCCGGAATATTAATGCGGTCTATTATGCACAGCCTAGCGCTGTGTATCGTGGTACAACAAAACATGAAAACCTTAATCTTGATCCTTCAGGTGTAATTTTTCACTTCGAAAAATCAGCGTTGCGCACAAATGTTCGATCGTGAATAACAACGGATACATTCTAATTTTCACCTGTCGTGGCTAAATTTTAACACTAGGTATACGGGACCCGTCAATTTGACGGGTTTTAGGACTTCGCGAGTAAAATTTTCAGAAATAATTACTATTATTCTTAGAAATTTTTGCTGAACTTTATCGATGGAGCGATACAAATATACCCAAATCTGTTTCCCTCTCAGTTTAGAGGGAATTAGATCAACAAATATCTAAAATACTTATATGTAATAGGGTGCTTATGCTATTTTATTCTATGTTATGTTATTTTTAATTTTCTTTTTTATTTTAAGGATCAGTTTTAGAGTTTTACAAATTATTGGCAATAACAAAGATCTTTTTATTGCATTGTATACCTATATATAATAGTAATAATAATAATAATAATAATAATAGTAGTAGTAGTAGTAATAATAATAATAATAATAATAATAATAATAATAATAATAATAATAGTAGTAGTAGTAATAATAATAATAATAATAATAATAATAATAGTAGTAGTAGTAATAATAATAATAATAATAATAATAATAATAATAATAATAAATATATGTATAAGTTTCGTTAAAAAAATATTTGTGCTATTCACAAAGAATGCGTTGTTCCGATTTCTCTTGAAATTGATTTATAACACCTTTTGTTTATTTTATTAAACGTTACATATCATGCTTGAGTACTATCACGCAAAACTTTCACCCTACTAAAAGGAATTAAAGCAAAACGAGAAACCGTAGTAAACAACAGCATAGAAATATCTAAGATGTAACAATGCAACGTGTTCGACGACAAAAACGAAACATACAAGCCACATTATCAATATAATTAAAAATTGTACTTTGGAAAAGCAGAATATATTGTTAATTATCAAGTTTCCTGTACGAAACGCTGAAACGTAGCATAGCTCGAAGGTCCAAAGTTGAACCGGACAAAGCTTTCCGAATGTTTCCCACGCGTCACGTCCATCGATCCTCTGCATAGAGGTCGCCACACTTTCTGCGCTCGATCGGCGATATTAGAGCATTCGAGTGTGCACAACCGGGTGAGATCTTTACGAGAAACCGTTTCGAATCACAGATTGATAGCCCCGCCAACGGAACCCCTGACTTTTGTCTCCGACATCGGGTGTCGTTCCAGCGTCTCGCTTGATTGACTCAAAAATGGCACCATTCAAAATTATCCGCGCGCCAGAACCTTTCGTCGCACCTCGGCCCTTTTTTTCGCCTTCGTTATTTATACAGGGTGTTCCGAAGCGTGAACGAAATACAGTTGCAGAAGTATATTAACCCTTTGCACTAGAGAGGTGTGACTGTTGGTCGTCTAATAATACTAACTTCACAAGTTAAAAAATTCGAAATATTTACTAAGATATTCGCTTATATTAAACGTCATTCAGTTTAGTTAAGTGATATACTAAAATTTATATACATGACTATTTATCCTCTGAGTCTGACTAATAAATAACTGACTGAAGTCTGAAAATTTGCGAAACTATCAATAGGTGATTAAAGATACTAACTTTGAAAATTTTCAAACTCAAAATATTTTCTAAGATTCGCCTATATTGAACGTCATTTAGTTTAGTCAAGTGATATACTAACATTCACATATACGACTATTTAACCTCTGAGACTGAGGTTAAATTAACGAAGAAATTAACTAAAGATTGATAGTCTAAAAAATTACGATACCCTCATTTGGTGACTAACCATCACCTCTCTTGCGCAGAGGGTTAACACTTAACAGACCGAATGGGTAGATTTTCCTTTGCCATTGTTTCTATTTACTTCTGTTATTAGTTAATCTTGAACATGTGTTTTTCACAGTTCATCGAATGCATTTTCTGCTGTTCCAAATTACAATTTTTAATAAATTCAACACCAGTTCAAGACTAACTAATAATAAAAGAAAGTAGAATCAATTGTAACGTTTTGCTGAGGAGAAAAATGGGAGATCTCCCATTTTTTTCTTGACAAAGCAGTGTCATTGATTCTATCTACTTTCGTTATTAGTTAGCTTTGAACTACTGTTGTTCACAGTTCGCCAAACGCATCTTCAGCTTTTCCAAATTACAATTTTTAATAAATTCAACACCAGTTCAAGACTAACTAATAACAAAAGAAAGTAGAATCAATTGCAGCGTTTTGTTGAGGAAAAAAGTGGGAGATCTCCCCGTTCGGTCGGCTAAGTGTTAACCCTTAGCACCCGAATTTAATATGACCATGAATTACCGCCAACTGGGAATTTATTTTTTTATCCAATCAGAACAAAACTTTTCCAATACGTTATTAACATACTTAGCTGTAACATTTCATGAGTATAATTAAAAATAAAATGAAAATTCCACGGTAAAACTTGTGATGTCGCATACGCTGAGGCATACGAGTGCAAAGGGTTAAAACAATTCCTGCGGTATCTAATTCGAGCTCAGATTCGTGTGTCGTCTTAACGTTTCAGAAATGTTGGTTTGCATCATTTTCCACAACTGGAGACAGCTCAGATGATCGAGACCTACGACCTGGCCGCGTCTAGTGTTTGCCACGGGCTGAGGGGCCTTTCTCAGGGACAAGGGAAGCTGTGCCAGCTGTCCGTGGATCACATGCCCAGTGTGGCGAAGGGTGCGAAATTCGGGATCCTAGAGTGCCAGCACCAGTTCCGTGACCGAAGGTGGAACTGTTCCACGATGCCCGACGAGTCCGTGTTCGGACCTATGCTCAGAATAGGTACAGTTAGCGATGAGGATTTGAAACGCTTCGATTCGATTGGGCAAACAATTCGAATTACTTCGACTAGGTTCAATCTCAAAGCTCGACGTGTCATAAAAAGAAAAAAACAGAAAACAAATAAATTTTCAGTAAATAAAATTCGTTACAAAAAAAAAAAAAAAAAATAGAATACATTTTAATTATAGTTTAACACTAGAACTACCGACGATTAAAGTATATTTATTGGAGACGAAGAAATAAAATTGAAAAGTGTACGAAAAGAATACTTGATAAATTTGAGCAATCATAGTTTATATTTGGCGCCACGGCAAGTTTACAAAAGATTAATTTGTAATTAAAAATTAAAGATTACAAATTTGGTCATCCCGACCCCCTCGGTAGTTCTAGCGTTAAAAAAAAAGAATCCACGTTGCACCATAAATCTACGTCAAAAATAAATAATACGTCTGGCGTTATAAAAGTGTGTATGTACGAGATAAATAAATAATTGTTCGTTCACAGCAAGCAGAGAAACTGCGTTCGTTCATGCGATCACGGCCGCAGGAGTGGTATACTCGATTAGCCGATCCTGTAGAGACGGGCAATTATCCTCGTGTGGCTGTTCCAGAAGCAGCAGGCCCAGAGATTTAAAACGGGATTGGATCTGGGGTGGCTGCGGTGATAATCTCGAATACGGTTATAAGTAAGTATATTACAATTTTTTTTTCTTCTAACATTAACCATACCGACACTTTATGAGTATCTATTCGAAACAGAAATTATTTTTATCCTGAAGGAATACGGATGATTATCGATTTAACCCTTAGAGAACGAATTTTGTCATATTCGCGATATTATAATTATTTTTTAAAAATTTTCAGTATCCTTTTGTATGAACATACCTGTTCATATACTTAGTACTACTAAAAATTTCCATAAAATCCAATAAAGCAATATTAATTAGTAATATTAAATGAATAAATTTATTAGTGTTAATAAATGGTCATTGTGTACTATAGGGAGCTGGTAAGTTGGCAAGCCTTAGGAAAATGCGGGTCTAATTGGTCGTTGGCGTCTATAGGCTCACCTTTCTGAACACAATCATAAAAATGGGGCACATATAACAACCTTTCAACCCCTATTTAACCCCCTTAGGGGTGGAATATCAAAAAATTCTTCCTTAATGGGTGCCTACGTCAGAAAAGGAACCCATTGTCCAGATTTCATGTTTCTAGCTTCAGTAGTTTAGGCTCTGCGATGATGAATCAGTCAGACAGTCAGGACATGTCTTTTTATACGTATAGATCAACTTTTAGACCATAACTGTGATATTGAGTGTGTTCTGCACGTGCTAATAATACCGTCACATAATCATCTCTAACGATTGCTACTTGGAACAATTTATTGAAACACCAAGAGTTTAGCGAATATTAGTTACCTGAATATGTTACACGAAAGGTATTCTAGTTTTATATTTTTAGGTTCACACAAGCATTCGTCGACGTGAAAGAACGCGAACGCAGCTTTAAAAGGGGTAGCAGAGAACAAGGCAGAAGCCTGATGAATCTTCATAATAACGAAGCCGGACGCAGGGTAAATTTTACTATTTTTTTTAGTTTGCATTAGATGACGAGGGAAGAAAATTAATAATATTTTTCAAAGGCTGTTATTAAACGATCTAAAGTGACGTGCAAGTGCCATGGAGTTTCCGGAAGCTGCAGCTTAATTACTTGCTGGCAGCAACTTGCATCTTTTCGAGAAATTGGTACGTTCTCTTCACATCAATTTTCAACACTGAACACTAAATCACTGAACACTGAACGTTCCATATATCGAGTACCAGAATAATGTAACAATTTAAATTATTTAAACTATTTTATAAGCTATATGTATGATAGAATAAATATAATACATAAATATATATATATATTCGTTTTACTATTTTATTTGTATTTTTCAAAATTTTGTATTGCATGAAAACTTCTTGTACATCTTAAGTATGTAATTATATTTCAACTTTGCAGGTGATTTTCTCTTAGACAAATATGATGGAGCAACGGAAGTCAGAGTAAATAGACGCGGCCGTTTGTCCATTCGAGATCCAAGATTTTCGTTACCCACAGCGAATGATCTAATTTATTTGGATGACTCTCCGAACTACTGTCTTCCTAACGAAACACTCGGATCTTTGGGTAATAATTTTCTTGCAAGGCTAAATTAAAAACAGAAAGAAGAATATATAAAATAGTTGATCGGTGGAGCATTCTTAAATGAAATCATTTTTATTCAAATTTGAATAAAATTTTCCCAATTTTTTAGTAATTTATAACATTTCTTTAACTTCCATACATATTTTACAAAACACATTTTGCAAAGAACGATTTCACAATACATGTAAATAATCTCTATTGTTCTGAAAATATTTTTTACACCCTTACACTTTATTGCACGGAAGAATCTAGAAGGACATACATACATGTACGCGCGCAACAATAAGTTGAACAAGAACATAATAAGTAAAATGTCTTTTTAGCCAAACAGTTCATATTATAAAGTGCAAAGACAGGATCAAAAAATTTGCAGTATTAATTTATTACTAATGTAAAAGAAAACGAAATTTGTACCACCAAAGCCCTGAAAACACAATTTACTACTTAAAGACGGACTACATAATATGTAGTATATACATTGTTATATTATTCATTGTCATGGTTATCACACTACAATAGCAGTATACAATTGGACAAACTAAAAAATGCATCTATGAAATACATATTAGTTCACAGGGGGGCTGAAACATTTACCAATTGTAAAATGTACACATACATACACATATGTATGCTGTTCAACTATGGCCGAAAAAATTAACTTGTAAAAAAATGTAATACTACATCAATAGTTGTGAAAATGAAAGCTACATATAACCACATGTACGGGAATTTCTTTCTTAAACAGATAAATAATGCTTACTAGGTACACACGGAAGAATTTGCAACAGAACATCATCTGGCATGGATGGATGTAACCTTCTTTGCTGTGGTAGAGGTTATAACACACAAAAATCAACCATCAGAGAAAGGTGCGAGTGCAAATTTCATTGGTGTTGCTTTGTTGAATGCAAAACTTGTGTTAAAAGTATAGACATTCATACCTGCAAATAAAACTTAAATCTATCTTTCAAAAAAGTAGCACCTTTTGTGATACAAGTCTATTCATGTTTAAAAAAAAAAAACAATAATTTTATTAAGAAAAAAATATCTTATCATGTACATACACACTTAATATTATGTTAACACTCGCAAGGTGCTCGCTAGTACTTTTTGGACCCAAGATACATATCGCAGGCGGATATACGTACTGTATGCATAAAGACTGACTTATCTGCTAACTCAAAGCCTTGTTATTAAAATACCAATGAAGTGTAGTCGGTCACAAAGTAAATAAGGAATACCAGAAACATTAACGTCATAGAAAGTGGAAGAAAAAAATAAGCGTTAATTGAGTTTATAAAGACCCGTGAATCGCCTTGCGAGTGTGAAGTATTTCCTAAAATATTTCGAAAAAATGCGTTATTCTGCGAATTATTTTTTATTATTATATTCAAAGTATGTTTTACCTCTTTTCTGATCAAAATCAAATTCAAAAATAAGTACAAACAAGTTAATATTGAAATGGAATTAGTCTGCTAAATTTTAGTCATATTTAAACATAAAAATAATAAATATCCTATATCAATATGAATGAAGTAATTTATTTAAACAGTAGTGTGTTGTAAAATTTATATTATGTTCAATTAATAATGTAACTAATATACTTATTTGCTTCAATCAAATCAAGCTTTATGAATGACTAATAATTTATGACTTCATAAATTAAAAAAGAAGAATACAACAAAATGAATATTTGATGAATTTTTTAAATTGCTTAGATATTTTATTATCTAGGATTGTAACACAATTATCAATACAGTATTATATTTGTAAAGAAATATTTTTTACTAGCACAAGATAAATCAGCCTAATATATAATATTTATAAGTACTACTATTCAATATTAAGCATTGTAGGTTCATTGTATTTATCATAAATTAAGTTTTATTTAATAATGATATAATTATTTATTGCTAACTTTATGTAATGTATGGTGTAAAAGCTTACATATTTCAACCAAAACAAATGTTTAAACAATAAAAAAAAAAAACATAATATTAAAGTAAAGAATATCTTTTTAAGTATCTTATTTAGTATCCTTCTAAGCCTAAAAAAGTGTGTAGTAAATCATGAGATAAAAGTTAGAGAAATTTGTATAACCTTTATGTAGTAGGTTAAAAAAACATGTATATAAAATGCACAAAATGAAGTGCATATTATCAAATTTAATTATAATTATAAATAAAATATGTACACAAATTTTATACTTTACATTTGTTATATAATATTTATAACAGAATTATTCATAAGTTTCCCAAGGTTTCTCTGGACGATATCTGAATGTAGGTATGGGATGTTTATATATTCTTGGTTCTTGTAGAGAAATTCCATTCTTTGATAGAGTGTCTACTAACAACCGTATTTTATTTCCAGTAATTATTGCATCATTAACATAAATTTCTGATATGCCACATTCCAAGCATCGTTGTGCAAGTACATATCCCACAAATTCAAATGCTTTAACATCATGCGTACTAAAAAAAATAATAGCATAACTTTTTGTATGAATTAGCAACCTTTCATAAAAAAATATAATTGTTACCAACCATATTTTAACATGTAATTCATAACAAAATTGTATTATGAATTTAAGAATAAGAATTGACTACATAAGAATTATTTATCATACGATAAAATGTAAAATTTATTAAATTTTCAATATCTCTTAAAATATTATTCGGTTAAAGCATGATCAGTACATTTAAAAGTATTATCATCTGAAATAAAGCATTTAATATTCTGTCATTTTTTAAATTAGTTCTTTCATGTCACATACACTGAGGTTTTCAACATTTTTTTAATCAGATTTTGTTATTAATTACAACATTAAACATTGATGATTGCGTCTATAATACACAAACCTATATAAAAAATTTCTTAATGCCCATTCTTTACTCGATGCTGAAATAACTTGTCCATTTTCAAAATGATGTATTTCTGCCAAAACATAACGCTGAGAAACGTTTACATGTAATCTATATAAATATAAATTTGTTTAATATTTCATACATGTAAATAAAAAGTTATTGAGATTGTAGTACAAAAAAAACAATAGGAAAGTTGTCTTACTTATGCCAGTATGAATGTCCAGTTTTATCAAGAGCATAACCTATAGGTCTTCTTGCGATTCTTAAGCGTTCCAAATTTCGTGGATTCCGATTTCTGATTTCCTTACAATTTTGTACAATTTCTGCATTTCCATGTATTTGTCTTTTAATTAATAAATTATTCATACATATTCGAAACATTTTAAGATTTATATTACTGTAATGTAATTAAAACATAAAATTAATTTTTAAATGCTCCAACAACTTTAACTATTTAAATGCTACTAGAATAATCATGTATAAGTACAGTCAATCGTGTACAGTATATAACTATTAAACCACTATTTACATTAATGCATAGAATAGTATTTTACTTTATGTCACGACCTGTGTTCGATGTGTTATATAAATTCAGTAAGCTAGTGAAAAAAGTTTTGAGATACAGCTATTTTATGAATGAATCAGTTCTCTAGAAATTAAAAAAGTACTCTAGCAGAAGACTACCATGAATAATAAAACCACTGATCAATGAATGCAATGTTTTTTCTTTACTACTTTCTATAACTTAAAACCTGAAATATAGATACAGAAATTAAATTCAAAGATTTATGCTACCCTTTGTTGCTCTGTACATATTATGATGGATACTTTATTTTTTATTTTATTTATACATGCACCTGTATGTCTAGTCATATCTTTTAATGCTAGATTTTAGTACTAGATTGGTATGTCAAGCTTTGGCGCCATACTAACAGCAAGAACATACAAAAACTTGAATCATTGACTAAGTACCTATGTTTAATTAATGCTTGTAGCATGCATTTCGAAAACCTGATATTAACAGATATGGTCAGCGAGGAAAATTATTAATTCATGTACAGAGGACAGCACTGCCTGCAACAGTTTGCGAAGATAAAGTCTAGGTATCTAATATCTTCTTTTTCCAAGCTTTAAACATAACCCATTTAGATCTAAAAAATGAAGAGTGAGATCTGTAGATCCAAAAAAATGTTATAATAAGACAACAAGATTACAAAATTTTATTTTATTATAAATTGAAAATTTGTTTGAAGATGGGTACCGTAGAGTATGGTTTCCCAATGATCGGTGGTTTAATGCCAGTAAGTAAATAAAAGATATAAGTAATTTATTGATGAATTGTCTTATACATGAAAATTTTTAAACTTGAAGAGATTTTCCTGTCAACATTAATTTTTGCATTGTTAGCAAATTCAAGCTCTTATAGCACCACCTGTATCAGAAGATTCTAAAACAACAAAAAATAAAAAGGATAAGGAGGAAAAAAAGCATCCATATTTTAAAAGAAGAGGACGTGGTCATAACCGTGATATATGTGATGCTTGCAGAGATGGAGGAGAACTTATATGTTGCGACAAATGTCCTGCTTCATATCATTTACAATGCCAGTGAGTTTAAATATTTGAAGATAAAAGAAATAAGTAAGGTTTAAAATTTCTTATTTTTATAGTAATATTACTTTCATATACAAAAAATGGATTATTAAATTTTATTTTATTATATTAAATTTTTATATAATTTACAAAACTTTTTAAATGTCTTGTAGTTATCCAGCTGTGGATCCAGCAGATATCCCTAATGGAGAATGGTTGTGTTATGCTTGTCGATGTGCATCAAAAAGAAATCTTTTAGATAATAAAGGAAATGAGAAGAACAAAAAGAAATCTGCATTAGAAATGCTGGCCTTAGCAGCATCTTTAGTTAATCCCAGAGAATTTGAATTACCTAAAGAACTACAATTACCAATTATGTTTCCTGGTAGCAATAAGGTAGATTATGTATCGGGTAGAAGAGGAAAGCAACAAAGTGGAAATATCAATGGTATATATTATTTCAGTTTTTAATCAGTATTTATTGTATAAATTATTTTTTATGTTTTTCTTTTTTTTTTAGTTGGAAAAAATCATTGCTTAGATAACAATTTGATGGTACCTTTACCAGCACGGTTGTGCTTTGAGTGTGGTCGTAGTTGCAGAAAAGCGCCATTAATTGCATGTGATTACTGTCCATTGTATTTTCATCAAGACTGTTTAGACCCACCACTTACTGCATTCCCTATTGGAAGATGGATGTGTCCTAATCATCCAAATCATTTCATAGATCAAAATTTATTAACATCATGTAGAGTAACAGAACGTATTAAACTTTGGGACAAATATGCTAATCAACGTATAGATCAACATGCTGTAAAGTTGGATTTTTTACGTAAAGCACGTGCGGCAAATCCACTTTTTCGTACAAAAGTTAAGTTAGAAGGTCGGACAAGAGTAAAGGTACCTTGTGCTATAAAATTTCATTATGAACACCCACCAGAATTAGATCCTATACGATTTTATCATGATATTGTTATAAAACCAATAGTTCAAAATACAAAAATGCACGATATAGAAAATAATGATAGGACTCCTAAAACTGAAAGTACAGAAGTACAAAAGTCAGAAGAACTAATGGAATTAGAAAATGAAATTTTTATTAAAGAGAATAATGATATAAAGGAAGAAAATATTCAAGAAGAAACAAGCAGCACTAAATATGGAAATAAGATAGAACAAGAAGATGTAATTGGAAGTGAATGTACTGATGATAGTAACGTGGAATATTATGCAGAACGGTTTGGTTATCACACCAAAGAAGGTATACAATTACTTGAAAGACCAGTTTTAGAAGCATTAGCATTACAACGATTAGAACAAATATTAGATCCAAATGGAGAAAATTATAATATACTTAATCGTCAAATGACGGCCAGGGCAGCGTTATTTTCTTTAAATCAAAAGCCTAAACCGCCAACTTTTATGATTCATAAAACACTAACTATTGGAAGTGGGCCAAACTGTGATTTGGTGTTGTCTAATTATGGTAACTGCAGCTTTACATCTTCAAAACATGCTATTATTTTTTTTGATGAGGTAATAATACATAAAACTATTTTTCAAACCTTTTTGTTAAATATTACTTATACTTTTTTATTTACAGAGCACTAAACGTTATGAATTATTAAACTACAGTGAATATGGAACAGTTGTCGATAATGTACTTTATTCTTGTAATTACACAGGAATTATAGAAGAAGTGAAAGAAGAGACTGATGATAAAATGCAATCAATGACTAAGGAGCTAGAAACAACAGAAGCAGTGAAGGCTATTATAAAAGAAAAAGTTTTATCTCAGGAACAAATAGAAGAACAAAATGTATTATGTAAATGTAATTTAAAGAAATATGAGACAAAAAATAAAAATCAATTAGAAGAAGGGTGGGAAGGTAGTGCTATTGTTGCTCATGGATCAGTTGTAACATTTGGATGCTTAATGTTTGTATTTAATACGATAAATGCACATTTAGAACAATGAAACCTTATAATGTAAATATCTCATTTCTATGTATAGATATTTTCATAAGCTAATAATTAAATTAATAAAGTAAATTTTTTTATTTTATTTAATTTTTATTTCATCAGTACTAAAAAGATTCAGAATGATATTTCATATAAATATTTTATTCAGTATTGTTATGTATTTGTATCATCTTTACAATCATCCTCAACAGGTTCATCAAAATCTCTGGTTTTAACATCGGCATCCTCTCCATATTGAATAATGTTATCAATAGTTAGCTTAATATCAGAAATACTTTCTTCATCTTTTATATTTAATGGATAAAAGCGGACTAAACTATAGTCCTCTATAAGTCTTCCTATTGCTTCAGTAAGATTTCTATATTTTTCATTCCAAGGATCTTTTTCTATATCTACTAGTAAACTATGTGGATCAGGTTCTAAATACTTGTCTAATTGCTTCCTTGCACTTTTTGATAATAAATCCATTTTACTAAGAATATTAACATGTGGTAATTCTAAATTAATCATCACACTGAGAGCTGCCATTGTACCTGACAAAAATTTGGATCCATCAACCATGAACTGACTATCTACTAAAAAGATTCCACATATACGAAAATTTAGATTTTGTAACATTGTTACTAATTGACGAATTACTAGCATATGCGTATAAAGTTCTATTTGACCTGGGCAATCAAAAATAATATAGTCATCATCAACATCGCCTAATTTTTCTTCTAACCATGATGAATTTTCTATTAAATACCTGCAAATGAATTTTTAAATAAATCTGAATTTGTATCCAAACATCATACCTTTTATTTATCAAATTTAATGTCTTCCATAAACTCACTCCATACAGAATACAAGACCACCATTAGGTCCAAATCGTAATTCATCATCTTCCATAGCATCATCTAACTGAATTAATTCTCTTATATCAACTAATGATTCATAATTAAAATATTCTGCTGCTGGATCCAAGTTTACTACTTCTATTATTTTTCCTTCATTGGCTGCATGTTGTTGCATAGTAGAACAATATGTAGACTATGTAAAATGTGATTATTAATTTCTAATAAAAATGTTACATTTAATAATAAGAATATGTAGTTTTAGTTATTAATTACCTAAATTAAAAAATATTTAATTTTATTACATATTTCAATTAATTTAGTAATACATACATTTAAAAACTACAAATTTAAATGCAAAAAAGGAATATATACCTTTCCACTACCAGCTGGTCCCATTACAAGTTGCCCATATCTCATCTTATGTCCTTGATTTAAAAATTAATATTGTATAAATTATGTTAACGAAATGCACTTTTCCGCTTCGATTATTTGATGATTTAAAGATGTTAAACCTGAAAATTTTACGTAAAAAAGAATGCTTAGGTTAAGATATTCATAGTTTACACAAGTGTAACCTATAATAAAACAAAATTTACTAACTTTTAGCCTTACTTTTGACATACGGTTACTATATATATGTAGACATTATTATATATTCAATATAAATGTTTAAACAATGTTATTATTACCTCTGCTGAAAATGTATCTATCTTTCATTTAATTCTTTTAATATATGTTTTTATAAAATTATCAATTACTTAAAAACTAAATTGTAAATATTTGTTATTAATTACTTTAAAATATATATAACACCTACATTATGTAAAATCATTCAGTTCTTTAAAATTCAAAAAACAAACACTAACAAAACGAGAATATTTCCAAAAGATACAATATTTTGTGGAGAATAAATAAATAAAACATTTTATTTCATACTTCATAAACTGATGTTAACAAAATATTTATTTTCCTTATGTATATATTAATTTAGGACTAAGAATTATACAAAAATGTATGAGACAATATACAGGTATACAAATTAAGATATTAAGTATAAAAAAATTTAATTTATAGTAAAGTATAATTATAACAATAATGTTGATGATAATGATAATAACATAACACAATACATTAGTTTATATAATTTAAGTTGTTTTAAAGTGATCATCTGTGCTGGTTGTGTATATATGACCTTCAGAAGCTAGAAAATCTAAAATATTATCAACCTCGTGCAAAATTCTTTTTGGCACTTGCACTTTAATACGAGATCTTTCAATGCCAGATTCAGTTTCATTTTCTGTCTGAATAATTTTATAAACTAAAGCTTGATCAGGTGTCATTCCATAATAAGGAGAATTTTCATCTACAGCTTCATTTGCTACAATATTAGAACTTTCAGTTCTTGATTCTGTTTCTCCTTCCACTTGGATTGATTTAAGTTTTGATAAAATATAAGTATTTTCAAGCCAATGACTTGTTATTTCATTTAAGCTTTTTATTGGCCAGATTCTTAAGATTAAAATAGTGCGTTTTTGATCATATTCTCTAAGGAACCCAGTTATGCGAACATATGTATTGTCTTCAATAATAGTCTCTGGCACTTTTCTATCTGCTTCTAACCATTTCATTGCAACCATAGTACCTAAAAAACATTAACATAAAAAATAATTAAAAACCAAAGGAAATAAAATTTCAAAAAGAAAAAACAAAAAATAAAAATTAGTGAAGTCAAACCTGTGTGATCTTCAATGTTATACGATAATTTCGTTGGTGTTTCTTCACTACCACGTATTGCTGCAACAACAGCAAACAAACGTGCAGGATAGTTCCATACTTTTATTTTATCAATTGAACTAGCAGTGAGTAAATCTTCTATCAAAGCAGGAAGAACGGTTTGTATTCTACGTGACTTTACATCATCTTGTTCATCTTTATAACTATTATCCAAAAATCCACCTTCAGAAGGTCCACTATTAATTAAATTTGATGACCACATATTGTTGTTTTAGTTGATTTGAACAGATTCTCAAGCAATGATAAATGTCAGGAATTCCGTAACCACTACGAAATTAAACATGGAAGAATGCATTCAAATGTATTAACTGTAACTAACCAAAATTTACGCGGGAATGTACAATCACCATGCATGTAGATTTCTGATCAACTAAAACTGAAAATGTATTTCAAATATATGAGTTTTAGCTGGAAAAATAATAGTCAGAACGACACATAAACCAAACTAGCATTATAAACTAGATTCTTTTTGTCTACGCAATATCTTTAGCCAATAAAAATGCATATAATCTTATAGAGACTACAAACAATTAGACTCGGCTGCCATCTTTCTGGCTCTTAACCAATTCCTGATATATTAATATAAGCGTATAAGGTTTTATGTGAAATAGAGAAATATCAACAGAACGTTGGTGATTGATTATAAATATAGGAATAAACATAAAAAAGTAAATTTATACACATACGTTAAGTAACTGATATGCTTATCGAAAGTCAATAGTATTCACTATACGAATTTATCCATAGCAAGAAAAGAATTTTTTTTAAATTTCGTGCTTTTTATACCGCCATTTTTTATATATTCAATTTTTGCTTCACATAGAACGTTCTCATATGTACCTATAGTTTATAATAGCACATATAACATAATTAATGCAATTTTTTGTCAACCAGTATTCTTTAATATTATATAATTACATTATAAAAATTATTTGTAATAGTAATATTTTTAATCGTTTTTATTTGAATCTTAAATTTGATAATTATGAGTAGGTATGAACATTATATGAGGGAATAAGATTTTATACTAAAAACAACTAATTTTTATTAAATTGTTACAAATATTTGTGGTTTCAATTCCTTTATTATGTATACATTACAAAATTAGATAAAATATAATTTTTAAAATTGAAGTTTCAATTATTTTTATTACGATTTGGAATGAATATAAAGTTGTGCACGTAAATATAATGTATAATATAAAAGATATAATAACATGTCATGATAAAACAAATAAGTAGTTTTTCTTTTCATAATATCTTATATCTTAAAAATGTAATTTTTATTTTATGTAGAAATAATATTAAATAAACAATAAAAAACAAATTGTTTAAAGAAAAGATATTTCAATTCTGCTGTAACTACAATGTCAGGGATTGTTTTGTCTATATAATGTTTATATAGAAAAAATAAATATTTGCATTGATTGATAGATATCATCTTTTTATAATGATTTTGAGAAATTAAGAATATTTGTGTATTCATCTTTTTTCAAGGTTATAAAAATCACACACATGTGAAAAATCAATGTAAATATGCCTTATGATACGAACATGCAGTAGAGGAAAGAAAACTTTGGTTTGTTGATTTAAAACTATCATAAAAAGTATCATGGCGTCTAAGACCCGTGTGGATAATACCGTTAACGAACGTCGTTTACGTCCGATATATGGCAAGTATACTATTTATATTTGAATCAATAATAAAAAGATTGAGTTCCTTAAATATTAAAAAAAATATCCTTACATTATTTAACCGGTAATGAGGTTATGTAACATTATTATACTATGCATTTCAGATTGGTTGGATAATGGAAATAATAAGAAAGCTCTTCAAGAAGCAGATAAAGTGCTTAAAAAACAGCCAAGCAATCAATGTGCCAGAGTACTTAAAGCTTTGGCTTTATTGCGGCTTGGTAAAGAAAGTGAATCTCAAATTATTATGGATAAGGTACGCTCAGAAATTCCTTGTGAGGATTGTACTCTGCAAGTCATGAGTATTTGTTATAGAGAAAAACATCAACGTAAGTTTAAGCTGTATTCTGTAATTTTTGTCTATTTGTAGATAATTGTAGAAATTATTTAAATATTTTATTATAATTATTATAATTTTTAATTTGTAGCTGATAAAATAAGTGAAGTATATGAAGCTGCAGCAAAAGTGGATCCTAACAATGAAGAATTATTAACACATCTTTTTATGTCTTATGTTCGTCTTGGAGATTATAAAAAGCAACAACAAACAGCACTTGCCTTGTATAAACTAAAACCAAAAAATCCTTATTATTTTTGGGCAGTGATGAGTATAGTCATGCAAGCTATTCATTCAGATGAAAAATTAGCAAAAGGAGTTACTTTACCTCTAGCAGAAAGAATGGTTTGTGAATTACTTCAATGTTGTTAAGGTATAACAGAATATAAATTAATTTAATGAAAACTTTAATACTGTATAAATTAAAACTAGGTAATGAAATTAATTAAAGAAGGAAAAATGGAAGCAGAACAAGAAGTACAGCTTTATTTAATGATATTAGAGCTTCAAGGTAAAAGTGAAGAAATGTTAAATATTTTATCAGGACCTTTAGCTTCTCACCTTTCATCTGTTTCACAACGTAAAGCAGCACTCTTATTAAAATTGGAACGTTTTCCTGAAGCAGCTAATGCATATAAGGAACTCATCAGTGAAAAGTGAGTGTAATGTGATGTTCTTGCATTTTAAATAATAACATGCTAATGTTTCATATTGCATATCATAAATAGTGTTGATAATTGGCTATATTATCAAGAATATCTTCATGCGGCTGTTAAGTTTCAAAAACCAGAGGAATGTTTAAAATTCTTTAATGAGATTATAGCTACATCAGAAAAAAAATATAGAGCTCCTTATCTTGCAAAGTTTGAATTATTAAAGCTTACACAAAATGGTGAAGTTATTGGAAATGTTGCTGAACCAGTTGATCTAATGTGTCAGTATTTTTCACAATTTGGTGAAAAAACGTGTGTGGTTGGAGATTTGCGTCTCTACTTACATTTGTTAACAGTTCCAGACAGGCAGCAGTTGCTTCAGAAAGTATGTAATGAAATAATACATTAATCAAAACAGAAAACAATTATTTATATGATATTTTGTTTTAATTTTATTTTTTAGATAGAAGAAGATGTTGGCGTTGATCCTGATAGTTATTCAACTACTGTACAACAAATGCAGAGACATATTCATTTAGAACAATTACGTCGTATTTGTGGTTTTCATAATTCTCCATATGCCGATTTAGATAAACAAAAGCAATTAGTGGAACGGTTATGTAAATTATATAAGATGGCCAATGAATTGTGTCCAATTCAAGACAGATTACCAACAGATTTTTGTCCTGCAGATTCTTATATTCTCCTAGCAACGCATTTATTACATGAATTATGGTGCAATACAAATGATGCAGTTTATCTTTATAGGTGATTATTCTGCTATTAACAAAAAAAAAAATTAAAAATTTTAGTCTGTAGTAAAGTTAATCATTTATTTTTATAGGGCTATGGCATTACTAGAACGTGGTCTATTATCAAGTCCTGCAAATTTTTATATCAAAATTTTACTGGTACGAATATATTTGGAAACAGGATTAATAGGTGCAGCTGATCATGTTTTTACGTTACTGGACGTTAAACACATTCAGTTAGATTCATTGGGTTATTTACATGCACCACTACTTGCTCCACTTGGCCATCTTTCATTAGCTTCCATAACTTTAGATCATACTACTAAATTTTTTATTGCAAACTACAAAGATGTATGTATTTGCGTATTATAAAAATGTATTAATCAGTAAGAAATTTCTTCTAATTTAGTTGTTATAATATGTAACCAGAGTGCAGATCACTTAACGTTTGCCTATAAATATGGAAGTTTTGTAAAAATTCAAGAGTTTGTGGAGTTAAAAGAACGTTTGGAAAATTCTTTTCATTTTGTTATGACCACTATAGATAAAATGCTTTTGGAATTGAGTTGGTGTAATAGTTCCACATCTTTAATTTCTACTTTAGATAATATGGATATACAATTAATTGAGAATTCAATTCGATTGAATTCTTTACGAGATAATCGTGATTTAGAGGTAATTATATTCCTATAATTTATTTAAGAAACTTAAAGTTCAAGAGAATTTAAGAAGGTTAATGTGCTTTATTTAAACAGGTTGTTCCTGGATGGGAACCTCTAACAGAAAATGGAGAGGATCCTAGGATGCAAGAAGAAACGAGAATATGTATGTTAAGATTACTTGCAGTGAGAGATTTGATTTTAAAAATTTTAGCAGCATGTGTAACATTTGATAATTCCTCTCTTCTTATCCGATTTTCTAACGAACTAAAACAGCTGGATAATGAACAGATTCCTTCAATTCTTGAAAAATTTGGATCAGAAGGAAAAAAGAATAAGTCGTGTAAAATTTTAGTTCCTATGGATGCAGTTGAAAGGTTACGCGAGGCTCATTACTCCGAGCAATTGAAAACAATCGCTCAACTCACAGAGTCGCTTGCTCGTACACGTTATCCTGATTTTGAATGTATTCAAATGTTGCAAGTGTCTCCATGTCTTCAAACAATAGATATCCCTGAAAAGAGAGTTGCAGTATCTTTCAAGTATTTTTTATTAAGAGCGTCCACATATAGTGAGTCTCTTGCAATTATTAGTGCCATATGTGTTCTGTGTGCAAGAAAATTACAACCTGAAACTACCCAAAAAAAGAACAAAAAGAGATGTAACAAACAGATAACATCTGTTTCATTAAATGACAATGATCATGTAAGTCAATACAGTATGTTGATATCAATAATTTTTGTACCAATGTATATAACATTTTATTAATTGAGTTTTTTCGACGTTATAGAGTTGGAAAGAAATCGCGATGTTACTCGAAGAAAGAATTCAGCATTTAGATTCAGTACTAACAGAATTTGAAAAATATCAGTTACACACAGGATTAAGTAACGATAACGACGATGTGTGTATTACGATAACTAAACACGGACAAGATAGTCTGGGACAAAGTTGCAGATCATTAAAATCTCGAGCTCAAATTACCTTAAAACTTTTAAGTAGTTTAAAAAGCTGAAATTGTACGAAAGTTTTTGTACAAAGAATATCCATCCAGTTATTTACTGATTTTTTAAACTGATTCATTTACTGTGTACATAATTCTTAGTCCTAACCAATTATAAATACCGACTGAACTGTTTATTACAAATCGAACCCTTTAAATCTTCTTAACTTAATACTAAATTTACAATTGTTTAATAATTTCTCACTTATACAATTTTTATTTGATGTGTTCATGTAAAAATAGAATATACTACCATTTGAGTCACTTTAAAAAAATAAGCGGTATATTTAACACAAAAGATGATGGGTTTGTAAATTCCAGTAAATTCTATCATTTTTGTTGTATAACAGCTTTAAAAAATGTTTTCAAATCATTTACTGGTAATTTTATTCATAACCATTTAATACAAGCTTCGTTTTGGCAATTATTATGATTAAAATGTAACGTTTATTCCCTTTTTAGAAGTTTATTTAAAAGAAAAAACAGTATGTATTTCCCTAAAAGTATGTACAAATTCTTATGAGCAAAAAATGTTATAAAGCTAATCAATTTAAAAATAGATTTTAAATCTGTATTTACATCGAAGTTTTTTATTTATTATTTGCTTCCTACATTGTATATGAATAAATTTATTACTTGTTAATCATGTAATTTAAGTAATTAGTTAAACTATAAAATTAATAAATTACGTAATTTATATAAAATGATAATTTTTGAAGTTTTTTTTCTTACATATAAATAACAAAACAATTAAATTTTTGTAATTAAATATATATGTATAAACCTTAATTATTTTTATTTAAATTATATATATTTATTTATAAGAAGATATTTGCAAAATTGGGGTTATTATCAGATTGAAGCAATTATTTTCAAAGATAATATTTGTAAATGTCTTTGTATTCTTCAAATTATTATGTTTATGTTATGTGATAAACGCATATGTATTAAGCTCATTGCATACGAGCAACTTTTGGTCACGTGATCCTGTCGTCGTACATTTTTCTTTATTTTTCCAATTTGAAACGATGAAGACAGATGCAAATAATTGCTGGCGTGCATTGGTTTTTAGAAATTACCGTTTTGGGCGTGTCATATAGTCATATGGTACGTCAATTAGATATTAATGAAGTAAAGATCTGTGTTTTGGATACATGTACACGTGCACACGGGTATTAAAGAATCACTACAGGGACTAGAAGTGGAAAACAAAAATGTGATATCTTTATTTCTAATAGGATGGAAATCAGGCACAAAATTTTACGTTTGACTGTTCACATATATTTAAATGCATGTAAACACGTCTAATAAAAATATATAATATATTTACCCAGCATACACGTGTTTGAAAATTTCAATAAAAGTTCTAATAAAGATGATGACTAATGAACAAAGGTTAACTATAAAAGACAAGCTACATATACCTTAATAACTATTTGATCATTATGATTTCGAAAGATTTAGTGCTATTTACATACATTAGTTCCTCACTTACCACTGTCACGAAATGCATTGTTATTAGGATGTATTTACACTATTATAGTATATACCTGCCAGTAAGAATGCAGAACTTCGTACGTTTGCGGTTAGTACGGAAAGATCGGAAGAGATGAACACAATCAAATACAGCTTACTGTATGTGTATGAAAATTTATCAGAATCTTTTAAAAATAATTTAAGGACATTGTTTGCATTAAACTAAAAATAAAAAGTTTGTAATTTAATTACAATTATCATCCATAAAATATTAATTTAAATGCAAAAGTTTTATTTGTTCAGTAATTTTTAAATTATCAGGTAGTTTATAAAATATGAATTGTTAAAACTATTTTAGTATTGTAATTGTTCTATTAATATTGCTTATATTAATTTTATGCAATATAAATAAACAAATTTTATTTATTTTTCATTACTTGATTGATTATAATTAAGAATTATATGATAACCTATATGTTCAACTGTTAATAATAAGATTATGATTAATAAATAATTTATTTAAATTTTAAATGTAAAATAAGAATATAATAATGAAGTAAATATAATTTACTATGCTTCAAGCAAATAAACTTATAAACTGTCATGGTAATAAAAAAGATTAATACAATGTTTTTAAATTATTTGTTCGAATATGTTTTAAGGTTCACTTTTATAAGAAAATATTACTTTTTACAATTCTAAAAAATTTGTGACTTAAATCATTATACTACTTAGGTTTGATAATTATTTAAAAAATATTGTGATTGAGTTTGTTCATGTTGTCATTAAATTTAATTAGTAATAGTTTTTTGTAACATATTAATGTTTTTAATATTATTTTTGTTAAAAATATAAAAAATGATTTTATTATTTTCAGAGTTTAAGATGTCTGAATCTGTGGACTCTTCTGAACCTTCTAAAGGCAATATTTCCAAAGATAATTATACACCTGCTCAAGCAGATATTAAAGAAAAAAAAGCAACATGTATCATTGTTCTTGGAATGGCTGGATCTGGCAAAACCACATTTGTACAACGACTTGTTTCAGTATTATACAGCACAGGAAAACCATATGTAATAAATTTAGATCCTGCATGTAGAGAAGTTCCGTATCCTGCTAACATAGGTATTGTATTATATTAGTACTGTTATTAAATTCTTGTAAATAAGTTTTATTAAGTATCTATTGTTTTAGATATTAGAGATACTGTTAATTATAAGGAAGTAATGAAACAATATAGTTTAGGACCAAATGGTGGTATTGTTACTGCTTTAAATCTTTTTTCTACAAAATTTGATCAAGTTATAGAACTTATTGATAAAGCAGGCAAGGAGCATGAATATGTAATTTTGGATACTCCTGGACAAATAGAAGTTTTTACATGGTCAGCAAGTGGAACAATCATAACAGAAGCTTTAGCATCTCAATTCCCAACAATTATAGTGTACATATTAGATACTGTAAGAAGTGTTAACCCTGTGACATTCATGTCTAATATGCTTTATGCATGTTCTATACTTTATAAAACTAAATTACCATTTATTGTTGCTATGAATAAGGTAATTATAGATTTAATAATTCTGGAAAAGTAACTTTTTGGTCAATTAAACCTTGTGTTTTGATTAATGTACTGAAACTGAGAGAAGTGTTAATATGTAAAAGTGTTTATTTCTATCAGAATTTGTTAAGAAAAACACGTGGTTTGAAAGATTTAATAGTATTGTGTGATATATCAACAAATGTAATAATATAATAACATATTTTAAGATTGATATCGTCGAACACAGTTATGCAGTTGATTGGATGCATGATTTTGAAGCATTCCAAGAAGCTTTAGATTCGGAAACAAGTTACATTAGTAACTTAACACGTAGTATGGCTCTCACACTTGATGAGTTTTATAGTCATTTACATAACTGTGGGGTTTCTGCTGTAACAGGAGCTGGTATTACTAAGTTCCTTGAACTTGTTAAAGGTGCCACAGAAGAATATGAAAGGTAAATCAAATGCGTGAATAACAATAAATATTGATTTTAAAGGATATTAAATACAAAAAAAAAACAAATCTTTTGTTAAAGAGAATATAAGAAAAACTGGGAAAAGATGAAAATTAAACGAGATGCCCAGAAACGAAAAACAGAGATGGAACAACTCGAGAAAGTAGCTCAAGAAGCTACAGGGGAAAGTGTACCATTAATAACAACAGTTAATAGTGGAAGAGAAATCTCAGACATATATATAAAACATGCAGGTGATGAATCAAGTGAAGATGAAGAAGGTACAGAAAATCCATTTAAAGAAGAAAAAGATGAAGAAGAAAACAAAGAAGCAGAATCCTTTAAAAGCTTTTTAGAAAGACACAAAACGCAACAAAACAAATGTGTATCTAATCAACCTATGACAAGTAATAATACATAAGTTATGTAGATATTTTTATATTAATAAATAAATTTTCTTACTGATATGTCATATGTTGAATATACATAAATGCTTTACATTTCTGAAGCTCACGTTTTGTGGTTACATGTTCAACAAAAAATGTTATCTTACATTATATTTATTTCTTAATTAATGACCATAATTTTGCTTATTATTTCCTAAATATTATAGTGATACTGATAACATAGGTATTATAATGTATAAAGTGATATATTTTATGGAGAATTTAGTGAATATTTTTAGAAAAATTTGTCCATTTTATATAAACGTTGGGAGTGAGCTGCGCGACGGTTGAGTTATTCTTCTTGGAAGAAATTGGTACTGAATTTTTTGTAATCCATTCTATGGTGGGTTCATGGTTTTGTGGCGTGTATAAACCAAGGCTAAATACTGAAATTATACATAACATTAATTTTCAATAAAAATTATGCTTTTTACTGATTATAGGGTTATCGTACGAATCAAAATGAATCAGTCGAAAATGAAAATTTGGTTTAATTCTAACCTATTCATATGAAAGTAGTGTCAATGAATTTTTTAGATTCTAATAAAAATGAAACTAAATACAATATAAATCAGATCACTCTTAAGAATAATTCGTTTTGAAAGCATTCTTAAGTAATATTTTAAAAGGATCTAATCACAAGTTAGGTTACTGTTAAAAGTACATATTTTTATATTTTTAAACTGATAGGATAACAATTTTTTTCGTCTTTGGTTGATTTATTGTAATATGCGCGGTATCTTTTTGAGGTATTGCGTCTCGATCCTTACTACTTGGCATGATACAGGGCTTGAAAACTGTTATAACATTAATTCCAATTCTTAAAACAATATTATATCGGTTATAGAGTCGATTTTTGTATTGATTTTTTTATAATTGAAATCATCGGGTTGTGTTTCAAAAGTCATTATTATATAGGTGAAATTTATTAACATTATGGAATGAGTTGTACGTGTATACATTGATGACACTTAAGCATAGGAAACCTTGAATGCGCTAAACGAGTGAGTTGTAATGAATGTATTAAAAAGTTGTAATAAATATTAACATTTTGAAAAGAGGATTATCCTTCGTAAGATTAAGAAAAAAAGCTTACATCATTATAATGTTTATACTTTTGAATCAAATATACATACTTTAAAAACGTGGATTTTGTTATTAATAGCAATAAAGATGTTTATATTTAGATAAGCAAGGTGAAGCATATTAAATTAGCTTGTACTTCTTTTTTAATTCTTATAGATTATATATGTATTAGGTTACACTACCTTTTTCAGAAGAGCTTAAAGAATTTTCATTTCTTATTTTATGATTTTGCGTTTGATGATATTCGCGTGCTATTTGTTCTAAGGCTTTCGTTAATGCCAGCTGAAAATAACAACAGATGAATGAAATTCTTGGAAAAGACGCACTTTAGTATAAATTTGAATCATGTAAAATAATTGCTTAATAACTGAATTTCGTTTTCTAACTTATTTAAAACTGGATTATATATATTATATGCTTGAAATTATATTCATTAACTTTTTATTATATGATCAACAAATATATTTTGCATATAGTGTTAATAAATTCTAGTTGGTGTGTAATGTAACTTAAAATATTTTTAAATTGATTTATTTACAATATCACAATTATCACACACTGAATGGATATGTTTGTCATATCCTATGTCATTTCATATGGAAATGATAATGTGCTAATACATGTGCTTTTTTTCATTCAGAGTAGTTTATGAGGTATATATAATACATGTCATATGAGTATTTTATTGTATATATATATATATGAGTTTTTTGTTTTGTAATTTAAATTGATAATATGTGTAACAGATATCACATATTTTAGAATTAGATAACTTTTATTGAAATTAATATTATGTATTTATCATAAGAATTTTGATATCCCCAAGATAAGTCTTTTTGTATCACATTTCTATATGGAATATAATATTTAGAGAGGAATTAGGAACACACTTAGGATAGGATATTAGTACTTATATATTTCAGATTTATTTTTCCATAATTTTCAGGGTATTTTTAAATATTTGAGAATATTTAAATAAAGAATAGTGATAGTTTAATGTGATGAGTTTAAGGAATGACTGACTAGATTATTAACATAAAATAGTTATATGCAATTGGGATTTGTATTAATGTTATTTATATCGCTTTTTTTATAAAAAGAAATCGACGTATAATTAAAAAAGAAACAAAATTGAACGTAAGAATAATATTTTGAAACCACAAAATATAAAATATATTTATATTACATTGCACTTTCCGTTTAAAATCATGTAATTTATGTGAATATGAATAATTATAGAAAGGTACCATAATTTATAATCATATACATAATAATTTCATAGGTTATTTCTTATTCATACTTGAAATCGATGATCAATATTCTTAAATTGATTCAGTTTAAGAATAAGGTCGAAGTATTTCGAATTTATTTACCCGGCACATGTGCAAACGCGACACGTGATCGGAGTCCTTGCTTAAAAAATTCTTTGCTGCGGCACTTTTTACACTAAGGCGTTGACAATGTTTCAATTTTCCGGCAGTTTTTCTGTACACTCTCGTCAACAGATCCGGCCTGCCGGTACGAAAGTTTTCGTGCAAGAATTCGTGAACATCCGGATTGTGAGAATTGCAGATCGGGTCCCTGTTATGGGACGTCACCTTCCGAAAACCGTACAAGTTCAGCTGTCGAATGAAACTTGTAATGTTTTTCGTTTTAAAGATTGAGTTGCTCGCGTCAAGATATTGTTCCTGAAATTTTTTATAATCGAGAAGAATCGTGTTGCCGTTCAGACTCCAGCGAATAGCACCGCTCTTGCATTCGTTCACTATGCGCCAGAGCTTTTGCGGAAATCGTAACGATAGAAATATACAATCGTCGTACATGCTCGACTAGGAAGCAGCCGGCGTTTCGCCGTGTCAATAGAACGCGAATCGAAAATTAACACTGCAAGTCCCGGCTTGTTTTCTCGAATCCAATCGCATATCTTTTTGAAACAAAAGACTATCGTATCACAGCAACAATATTTCTTCTATGGAATTTACTTTAACCTTTTTGGCGCGTGTTTAAAACTGGCGGTAAGTAACGTCTAACGTGCCAAAGCACTGTTTTTGTAAAATTTTTCATACACTCTATAGGAATCGGTTTATTCTATTAAAATTCTTTTAATATCTATGTGATATTATTTAAAATTGAAATACCTGGTAAAATGTTGCGTTTGAAAATATGCTGATGATAATGCAGAAAGTGTATGAATGATTCGAATCGTACTCGGTATTAAAGATTATCGTCCGAGTTATTGAAGGACGACATCTTTACTTCTATTTCTACAATTTGACTTTTTCGATGATGTTTTTACATTCAGAAAAAAGGAGGGAAAGTCAAATTAACAAACATCTCAAATTTGTTTTAAATTTTCGTTTTTATCGTTATTTTTGTTGTACGTATCTTGTAATCAAGTATAATTATGACGAGAAAAAATTTTTATATTAATTGTTTGCTGCAAACTGTAGCTGTAACAGTTCGGTTATATTTTAAAAGTTCATAATAAATGTGCGCTTGTATATTCCGTTAAATATACAAAAACTTTTTTAAGATGAAGATCGGGTATTGTAATAAGGTATCAATTGTTGGCTTGATAACAATTTTCTTTTTATGATTAGAATTAGAATTATAAAGGACAGATCTTTTTCATCTGCAGTTGTACTTAAAAATAAATTTCGATTGACAAATGCATATTATAGAATTAAATAAAATTATTAGAATTTAATACAATGCTTCGTACACTATTAACAACAATGTATTTGAAATATCCCTCATTCGTGTTGTTTTACATGATCTAAATTACGCTGCGAACGTAACTAATACGTTGAAGGGAAATGAGGTTAGAAAAGAAATTAGATATACAAATGTGTAAATAATTATTGTAATCATAGTTAATAATAAATTATTAAAATTACGTTACATTTCCTTAACATTATAAAGTATTAATACTATTTTCTGGACAATGAAAATTCGATACATCGAACATTCATGATTTCCCTGATATCATTGGCATTTGTCGATTACAATAATTGCATTGATATAACTTTAATTATATGTTCACGAATTAACCAGTATAATATTCAAGTATTACACTCATCTTATTAATAGATATTGTTTTAGATGAAAAGGATCGAAGAAAATTGGATATTTACTTATTGTTACTAGTTGATTATCGTCAACATAAGCTATTGTTTGACAATAATAAGTAAAAAATTACAACCGTTCATTAGTAAAATTATTGATAGATATAATTTAATTGTTAAATGTTTAATCAAACAAATGTTTTGTTCTTTGTTGTTTAAAGAATGTTTATCTCTACCATAAAAGAGTATAGATATAAAAGGTAAGGAGAGATCAAGAAATATCATGATTTTCTTCGTATTTTATGTTTCTCATCTCTAACAATTTTAACCAAAACGGATACGGACAGAATTTACAATTTCGTCTGCAATGATTATTTTACAATGTTACAACTGAGACATTTATTTGTTTTCAGTATAATAAAAATACGAATGTTTTAAATTCATTATGCTTTGCTTCAAATATGCTACCACTAAATTTATTTACTAATCTCCAAGAAGTACTTAATATCTTGTTAAAGACAAACACAATGATACAATTAATCTAAATTGATTAAAAAGATAAACGTTTGTCCATTTCTTGCGACAAGAAACTTACACAGAAATATATTTATGAATATATTCAATATCGATTTACGTCAATCAGTCTTTCAATTCGGACGCTATAAAAGACAAGTATCGAAAGGAAGGGGATAACAGTATGTCGATAAAGGAAAAATTACTTCATACAAATTTTAATTCACGATCGTACCGATCTCCGATCGAAATCCTGCAGCATGTGTTTTCGTGAAAATAATTAACACTAGAACTACCAAGGGGGTCAAAATGACCCAATTTGTAATTGTTCATAGAAACGTGGTAAACTTACTGCGGTGCCTAGACATTTGAAAATCTGTTATAATTTTTACTGTGACCGGTAAAATTTGTTTCCCTTATATTAGGTATTTTTTTCGTACAGTTTCTAATTCCATTTCTTTGTCTCCAATAAGTATACCACAATCGTCGGTACATTTGAAAATCTGTTATAATTTTTACTGTGACCGGTAAAATTTGTTTCCCTTATATTAGGTATTTTTTTCGTACAGTTTCTAATTCCATTTCTTTGTCTCCAATAAGTATACCACAATCGTCGATAGTTCTAGTGTTAAAAAACTGAACACGCTGTTCCATTAGAAGAATTAACATCCGCATTCATTTTGGTTTGCCTCTGTCTCTTTCGATTCATCAAAAAAGTTATCCCCTTTTACGTTGAATTTCAGACTGAAGGATTACACTTTAACCGACTATACTTATCGATGCTTTAACTGATTAAATACATATGTATACGTAGGGTAAGGTTGCTCAAGTCGTACCCCTTAACACTAGAACTACCGACGATTACAGTGCACTTATTTGCATGGAATAGATCAAATTGAAAATCACATGTAAAGATATTGAATACACAGAAATGAAATCTTTATTTATACCTTCTGCAGAAAATTATAGTAAATTTTGGAAGCTTGGTAAAATGAATTTATAAGGTTGCTATGAATAATCATCAATCAGATCAAGTTGAAAATTACATAAAAAAATATTGAATACACAGAAAACAAATCTTTATTTATACCTTCTGCAGAAAATCATAGTAAATTTTGGAAGCTTGGTAAAATGAATTTATAAGGTTGCTATGAATAATCATCAATCAGATCAAATTGAAAATTACATGAAAAATATCGAATACACAGAAAAACAAATCTTTATTTATACCTTCTGCAGAAAATCATAGTAAATTTTGGAAGCTTGGTAAAATGAATTTATAAGGTTGCTATGAATAATCATCAATCAGATTAAATTGAAAGTTATATGTAAAGATATTGAATACACAGAAATCAAATCTTTATTTATACCTTCTGCAGAAAATTATAATAAATTTTGGAAGCTTGGTAAAGTGAATTTATAAAATTGCTATGAATAATCATCAATTCGTCATTTTGACTGCTCTGGTAGTTCTAGTGTTAAGGAAAAATCCGTATAAAACTTAGGATTTAACAAATAAATAGAAATTAAACGTGTTATCCAAAACTTGTATTAATATTGTCGTTATTTATTATAACGAAATTGGTAGAACATCAGATCGACTCAAATGTATATTTGCTTGTGGTTGTATGCGCTGTTCTCGCTGTAGTTCGTTCAAAATTCAAATGGTACGACTTGAGCAACCTTACCCCTACAGTGGCTCCAAAAAGTATTCGTACACTATGTCACAAATAAATTCGTTTAACTCTGAAATTCTGAGTCTGATAGAAGTGTTTGATAAAACTTTGTGGGTATGTAGATCGTAATAGTGTACGTATGAATTAATCTCTTCTTTTCATCTAAATGCCATTTTAAAGGGATGAAACCAGCGTTGAAGTTTCTGAGTTTTCTCTCATTTTTTAAAAATAACTTTGTAATGGTACTTGATGAAGCAAAACCTTTCAAATAGAAAATGTTTAATTTTTAATACTCTATCGTCCTGTCGTAAAAAAAACACAGATAAGCTTGTTTTCAAAACGTGAAAAATTGCTGAAACTTTGAGATTCGTTATCAGCCCCTTTAAAAGATATTTTGCCGCCAAAAAAAATTGCTCCATGCAATACACACCATGCTCTGTACACGCATAAAGTTTCATTGAAATCAGAATTTCAGAAGTAGATGAATTTCCTTATAATACCGTGTACGAATACTTTTTGGAGCCACCGTATATCTTTTTGTTCGTTCGACAAATGGAACCATTTTCTGAAACTGTGATAGGAACGGCCATGAGAAAAAGATGATGGCTTACGAGAAAAGTTTCAGAAACTCATCGAACCTGATTTCTTCCCGATTCAGGTTTCTCGATCACTGTGTTATTACATTGACGTCCGTTAAGTATCGCTGTCGAAGCATTTGTCGTCAATCGGTCAGTGCCGGTAAAGTTTGCAAGTATTCGTGTGGTTTAGCCGGTGCTGGCAATAAATATCCATCAGGATCCAACACATCCGGTGTACGAATGGTGACCGGTCCTTGGGGTGGCCTTGGTAAGGTGTCCTGTTGAACGGATTTACCTTTAACTTTCTCAAGCCTCTCGAGTATCTCCGAAAATTTGATTCTGTCCTTAGGATCCGTTTTCCAGCATTCTCGCATCAGCTGGCAAACAAACGGCGGACAGTCTTCGGGTGGAATAAGCATTATTCCTTGGAAAATGAGCTTCACTACCTGGAACAGTGTTTAACAGAGTGTTGAGGTGTGAATAGAAAAAGATGAGGTATTCATGTTCATTTATAGATATTATTATTATCGATAATATCCTTTTTCGTGAGAAATAATGGAATGTTGATAATTTGCAAATGCTTCGATTTTTGTATGGTTTCTAATAATTATATGGTCTCTCTACTGCGAAAATATCTATTTTCGTGAGAAATAATGGAATGTTGATAATTCGCAAATGCTTCGAATTTTGTATGGTTTCTAATAATTATATGGTCCCTCTACTGCGAAAATATCTATTTTCGTGAGAAATAATGGAATGTTGATAATTTGCAAATGCTTCGATTTTTGTATGGTTTCTAATAATTATATGGTCCCTCTACTGCGAAAATATCTATTTTCGTGAGAAATAATGGAATGTTGATAATTTGCAAATACTTCGATTTTTGTATGGTTTCTAATAATTATATGGTCTCTCTACTAAGAAAATATCTATTTTCGTGAGAAATAATGGAATGTTGATAATTTGCAAATGCTTCGAATTTTGTATGGTTTCTCTACTAAGAAAAATTGTCGACTATGAATTGTGTAGTTAGACAATTTGTCGGACGACATTTAAAAGGCAGTGATTAATCTCGAGTGCTTTCGCTTACCTCTTCGTTATTGTGTCCGTAGTACGGTTGCTTGCCGAAAGAATAGACTTCCCATAAAACAACTCCGAAACTCCAGACATCGCTCTCCAACGTGAAACGTCCGTACATCACACTTTCCGGTGACATCCAGCGAACAGGTAACAGTCGAGAACCACCTATCTAAAAAAGAAAAACGGAGAAAAAAGAAGTTTTTTTTTCGCATCGATCACAAGTTTGGTGAGTACGTTCTCAGAGATCATACAGTGTAATTGTTGTTCAGCATATCACAAACTGTGTGTTTCGTTAATAAAACTCGTCAAATTGTGTCTCTTTTGAAACAAAAAAAAATTGTCTGACAAACATTGGTTCATCAATAAAAATGTTATGACGATTTTAGTAGCATGCAAGTTTGCCCAAAAACGTGCGGTTCCAGGGGTATGTCTAACAGATTTCTTACCGATTCTTTTTGTTAATAAAACTCGTCAAATTGTGTCTCTTTTGAAACAAAAAAAAATTGTCTGACAAACATTGGTGCATCAATAAAAATGTTATGACGATTTTAGTAACATGCAAATTTGCCCAAAAACGTGCGGTTCCAGGGGTAGGTCTTATAGATTTCTTACCGATTCTTTTTGTTAATAAAACTCGTCAAATTGTGTCTCTTTTGAAACAAAAAAAATTGTCTGACAAACATTGGTGCATCAATAAAAATGTTATGACGATTTTAGTAGCATGCAAATTTGCCCAAAAACGTGCGGTTCCAGGGGTATGTTTTATAGATTTCTTACCGATTCTTTTTGTTAATAAAACTTGTCAAATTGTGTCTCTTTTGAAACAAAACAAAATTGTCTGACAAACATTGGTTCATCAATAAAAATGTTATGACGATTTTAGTAGCATGCAAATTTGCTCAAAAACGTGCGGTTCCGGGGGTATGTCTAACAGATTTCTCACCGATTCTTTTTGTTAATAAAACTCGTCAAATTGTGTCTCTTTTGAAACAAAAAGAATTGTTTGACAAACATTGGTGCATCAATAAAAATGTTATGACGATTTTAGTAACATGCAAATTTGCCCAAAAACGTGCGGTTCCAGGGGTATGTTTTATAGATTTCTTAGCGATCCACAATGTGTTAACAGGGAACACGTAAAACATGAACGTAATTCTGTGAACGTGAATTCAGTTCAAACATTTTTTATCGTTTACCTTATAATAATCGCAGGTGTACACGTCCCGCGACATTCCGAAGTCTGCTATTTTAACGACGAGATCGAAACCAACCAGGCAGTTTCTGCACGCCAAGTCTCGATGAACGAATCTTTGCCCTGACAAATAAGTCA
The DNA here is from genome assembly GCA_033822845.1 of Tetrapedia diversipes. NCBI lineage: Eukaryota > Metazoa > Arthropoda > Insecta > Hymenoptera > Apidae > Tetrapedia > Tetrapedia diversipes. The sequence continues at coordinate 148,813 of JAOPTO010002155.1, forward strand.
TGCCGGCTGCTATTTGAATTGTTATCCAATGCAAAGATTCCTGTAACAGGTGTAATTAAACGATCGCTGAATCGCTCGATTCGTCACATGCAAAGCGTCGTTAATTTTGTTAAATCAAAAATGTACAAAAATTTACATTCATGACTATTTAACCTCCGAGTCTTACTTATAAAGAAACTAACTGAAATCCGAAAATTTGCGGAACTATCGTTCGACGACTAACAGTCGCCTTTCGAGCGCAAAGGTTAATTTGGGAGGATTCGAGTAAAATTCACCTGAGTCAAAGTTTGCAGACCAGGCTTGGCAGATCTGAATTGTCGAGAATTCGACCGCAAAACCTCCGCGAGATCTCCGTGAGGCATATACTCGAAAACCATCCATGGACTGTTATTGCCTTCTCGAAGCACCACTCCTTTGAGCGACAAAATGTTCCTGTGTCTAAACGTGGACATGATATCGACCTCTCGCATAAAGTCTTCTTCGGCTTCGCGCGAGGCAGTGTCCTTCAGCACTTTTATCGCAACGATTTCCTTCGAATCTCCGGTGCACAGTTCTCCTGTGAAAAATAAACATTTCTTAACAATTGTAGGTAGACCTTTATTCAATTCGTTCGTGCGTTCCTTTGATGTTATCGATCGTTCGTTAACGCTAGATCGCCGGACGTTGGGTACATATCTATTTTGCCTGAAACGAGTCAATTCGACTCAAATAGGAAACTTGAAGATTAAAAAAAATAAATAAAACTTTATGTTTAACCCTTTGACTGCCACGCTGAAATCACATGTTTCATTCAGGACGCCACGGGAGTACAACACCGCTAGATGCAATATTTCATAGAAATTGATCTTTCATTTTCGATGTTCTAATAAAAATTTTTAATCATTCAACGAGGCATTTTTTACTTCAAAGTATCCTCTAATTAGCGGTAATGTTCAAAATGCACTAACTATCAATTTTTATTCAACTTTTAAAATTGTAAGTGGTTGAAGCACTCCGGTCACCGTGGCGTCACAGGAGAAACCATAGCCGGTCATATATGACCAACGTGCCAGTCAAAGTGTTAAGAAAGTTTGTTCAAAACAATTTGTACATGTGTACGCTGTTTTTAAAATAAATTTCCCGCAGATTTTATTATTACATTTAACAGAAACGCCCTTACTTCTATTCCTTTCACGTGGCACTTGAACTTTGATAAAATCACAAGTGAGTCAAATTGACTCACTCCGGCAATCTAACGTTTATCCTTTGAGTGCTGATTACTCTAGGTCGAAATATTTTGCGTGGATAACATTATTGCTACTCGTATACTAGTAATTGTGCTGTAGTGGGTGGAAGATCGAAAAACAAACGCATATGAATGCTGAATATTTGAAGGATTGGGGATGGCGACTACCAATTAGAGAGTAGTAACAAATATAGAGAGACAATACTGTAGTAGATTTATATATGCGTTCATGGCATTCAAAGGGTTGATTACGAAAAAGTGATGCTTTTCAAAAAAGCTAACTTCTTTATTTAACACTAGATTTACGGCATCCGTCAATTCGACGGGTTTTGGACCTCACGGACAATATTTCCAACAGCAATTGCTATTATTCCTAGTAACTTTTGCTTATTTTTATTGATGGGCTCGTCTAAATATACCCTAACCTTTTTCTTTCCCAGCTCTGAAATTTCAAATTCTGTGTGATGTATCCCTATTTCTTAGTATACGTATATTACAAAAAAATATACAAGAAGTGTCCGTAAATTTAGCGTTAACGAAGCATCAATTTCGGTTTACTGGTTTTCAAGTTTCAAAGCAAACGATTAGAGATTTATAAATAGAGATTGAAGATAAAATGGTATTGGAATAATTGAGAAAGTGATTCGTCGAAAGTAAAATTTAATGTAATTCGTGCAATATTTTTTTATTCGTCGTTAAAGTTTCTAGCAATGATAGTAGTGAGTTGTTGTTCCTCAAATAGAGTTTGGAAACAATTAGTGCAATTTGTTTGTACTATACATTTGTTTCTGAACGATTTGAACTGCTAAGTTTAGTTTTGTACCTTTGTACACTTTTCCAAAACATCCTTCGCCGATGTCTTGCAGAAACACGAGGGATTCACGTTGGAGGATCGGCACTTCCGGCGAGGCGCAACTGAAATACTGTGGATTAGGTGTGTACTTATTCGCTAGCAGCAACCCCTTTTTCAGATTCATCGGTGTTCCCTGAAGAGAACATATGTCAACTGTTTTCATAAACATTTTTTCAATGACCATTCAAATATTTCGTTTCTTTTGCTATCGATTTATAAGTGGACGTAACGTTACACAGATAAATAAAATTGTGTTTCCTTCAGAGTTCAAGTATACAGTGACACCAAAAAGTATTCGTAAACTGTATTACAAGGAAGTTCACCTAATTCTGAAATTCTGATTTCAATGAAACTTTATGTATGTACAGAGGATGGTGTGTACTGCATGTAGCAATTCTTTTGGCGGCAAAATATCTTTTAAGGGGCCTGATAACGAATCTCAAAGTTTCAACGTTTTTTCACATTTTGAAAACAAGCTTTTCTGTGTTCTTTTTTTTACGACAGGGCGATAGAGTATTAAAACTCAATATTATATTTCCTTTAAAATTCGAATTATTTTTACGTGCAGACAGAAAACACGAAGTTACATATGATTTTTTAGGAAATATATTAATGTATTAGAAAAATGTTATTGTACTCAGTATTATTGTGTTTATTGTACTTAAAAGCATGGTATTACATCAATCGTCAGAATTTCTGTAACTGAAAGAAATTATTCTTGTGTCTAACGTGGTCTTCTATTTTTCTTTCTTTTTTTCTTTTGTAAAACAATAGTTTTAATGTTACGTTAACCCCTTGACATACAAATAAAACGGACTACGATGCGTCCGAAAAATACTATTTAATTTGGCTCAAGTGAACGGTTATGTATAAGTTTGGAAACAGAATATTTTATTTTGTTAATGGACAATAATTAAGTAATATTGTAAAATAAATTAGCAGTACTGTAAAGTATGAAACACTTCAAAACAAGGGAGAAAATTAAAGGGGTGACTCTATGCAACATTTTAAGACATAAATCAAGAGTAACAATATTGCGTTTGACGCTTTGCTTATTAGTTATAAGCAACTAAAAGGACGGGCTATTTCGCGCCTGAGAGCAGGCAAATACGGCAACACGGCAGGTAACGTAGCTAGCTGCGCAGTGACGTTACCTACCGCGTTGCGCCATTTGCCTGCTCTTAGGCGCATATTAGTCCGTTTCTTTAGTTGCTTATAACTAATAAACAAAGCGTCAAACACAATATTATTACTCTTGATTTTCGTCTTAGAATGTTGCGTAGAGCTACTCCTTCAATTTTCTCCCAGTTTCGTCCGAACACCCTGTCTATATTTTTCACTCATCCTTTATAATAATTCCTAACTCAAATGGTCATTTGTAGCCAATCTAAACTTGCAGCACACACTACGAGATATCTCGTAGTTGGCAGTCAATGGGTTAAAGTCTACAATGGCAGATGAAATGAATGACGACTCCCAGACGTCATTGTATGACAAGGGGTTAATTTTGAAGGGACACTGCTATACGATTTGATTGACGTACATCCAGGGAATTCCTCTGCGACTTGATGTTATAACTCCGTCTCCTCACGCAGTACACTATACTCAACAATATTGCTAATACAGCGACGAAAGCCACGGCAACTCCAATTATTTCAGGTACTCTTTGTCTCACTCGCTCTACCTGTTGAACAGTACGAAAATACTACAAACTATGTTTGCAGAATATCGTGTAAAGACTTGTAACTTATTAGACCGCATGCCAAGAACAATGATCTCAAATAATTACCTGTTCAGCTTCCGGGAGAGCGGTCGTGCTGTTGGTAGAATTACCATTGGGAGGTATTATGTTAGGTATAGGTCGTGGTGTGAGGGGGACTAAAAGAGAAAAAAATAATTAAACCAATTTTCTTTGTCGCTTACGGAGTGACACCAAGTAAAAATTCCGATTTATATTTTGTTCATATTATATCATAGACTATAAGCTACTTCAAACTGTACGAAGATAATCGATTCGTACATTTTATCAGACATAATCTCGAAATAGTTCAACTTACAGTAAATTGAAGTTACACGTCGGATTTTAAAAAGCACACACGAAACCGAGAGGCAAACGAATGATCAACCCTTTTTTTGTCGCTCACGGAGTAACACAAAGTAAAATTCCGATTTATATTTTGTTCATATTATATCCTAGACTATAAGCTACTTCAAAGTGTACGAAGATGATCGATTCGTGGTGACCGTGTCCGATTCTGACCTATTAGGCGATTTGGACACTTCAAGTCCGTCGTTGGGGGGGACAAGTCGTGCGGGCAAACGCACTTGGACGTGTTGTCCTTGAAGCTACGACAGGCCGCTTCTTTTCCACAAATGTCAGGCCGATCTTTGCATCCTGTGATTTCATAGTTCCCATTGATAGGCAACAGGCTCACTATTACTTCTGGCTGTTCAGTGGTCGTGCTCGCTGATAACTCTGAAACAATATTTACGTGTTATCGCAACTGTGTCAGTTTCTAATGTATAGGATGAAACATATTCAACGGGACTACGGGTAAACAAGAATTACTTTATCTCGGATAGAAATAACAAAAATTGAGGGATTGTTGAACACCATCGTACGCATGTTCCAACGTTTCCTCCCACGTGTGCCCCGGCTTCGGGTACATCAGGCACCGTGTTTCCCGTCCAGACTAATTGATACCTCTGTCGTTAGCAAACGAACGATAACGAAATAATTTATCGTACGATTAATTCGTACACTCGTCTCTCGATTTACGCGAAGTATCCATTCCGCGTGAATTCGATTTCAATTCGCGTAAATCAATAACAAAAAAAAAAAATTATGAATTTGAGTAAAAGTTTTAGAAATTCATAATAACTACGTACGAATATATTTATTTCGTATAAGCTTAACAAAAAGATATTTAGCTGCATACAATAAGTTTTATGCAATGTTATTATTACTGTTGTAATTTAACCGACCGAATGGGGTGATCTCCCATTTTTTCCTCAACAAAGTGCTGCAATTGATTCTATTTACTTTTGTTATTGGTTAGTCTTGAACTAGTACTGTTCATAAATTCTCCAAAGTACAATTTTTAATAAATTCAACACTAGCTCAGGACCAACTAATAACAAAAGTAAATAGAATCAATGGCACTGCTTTGTCGAGGAAAATATGGGAGATCTCATTCGATCGGCTAAGTGTTAACCCTTTGCAGTCCGTTGTCCCCTCTCAGGGGACATTAGAATTTACTAGTGATTCCGGGGAATCAACTTATCCCATCGCAACCTTTTCAGAAATGCATGTTTCTGTGAAGTTTTCTGCTAGAGCGGCACAAGATATCAAATCAAAATATGGTACAGTTACCAAGATATGTAAAAAAAATGGTGATTTTGAGGAACCAAGAATACGTCCATCCAATACGTCCGAGATGACGCGGAGTGCAAAGGGTTAAAAGGAAACGAACGTTGATCGAAGTGTACACGGTGGCGAATATGAAATCGGTATCAGTCGTGCGTTCCAGAAGCATTGTAGAGAGTTACGAAGACCACGAGATTATGAGAGTCTAGAGTTCGTACGTGAAACGTGGTTGGTCGGAAACGGAGAAATAAAACGGCGAAGGTAAAACGGTCGAATTTTACAGGAGCACTGCGGTGACGGTTAATAAAGGGCAAGCTGGTAAGAAAAAGGGCCACATATTTGGATTGGGTCCGACTTGAAAGAGACAGTGAAGGCATTCATTTCGTGCTTGAAGCTTGTAACGGGTCAAAGCGTTATCTCTGCGGTCAGCGCTCCCCGACAACGAGTCTCGCTATGTGTACCTATTATCGCCCCGTATTCCCTCTCCTCCTATGCATCTTTACGAGGACTGCCATATTTACGAGATCGCTTGATTTCTACAATATGTTCCTAAGTTTCGGTCTTCCTGAAAAACAACGGACCGCTTAGCGGAACGATCACCTCCTAGAGGGGAGAGACTCAGTCGTGTGGTCTCTTCATCGCATACGGACAAAATTCATCACAATGTGGAACTCCGTTTATAGGAACTTCATGTATTTCAACGAAGTTTCAGCGATGTCTAATCAATTGAACCTTTTGAAAGCAAAGATTTGATGGAATTCACTTGAGTACGAATAAATAAGCGAGTTCCTGTTATCCGAACGAGGGATTGTAGGTGGCACGAGAGAATTAGACGAATCCCTGTTATCACAATGTGGAACTCTGTTTATAGGAACTTTATGTATTTCAACGAAGTTTCAGCGATGTCTAATCAATTGAACCTTTTGAAAGCAATGATTTGATGGAATTCATTTGAGTACGAATAAATAAGCGAGTTCCTGTTATCCGAACGAGGAATTGTAGGTGGCACGAGAGAATTAGACGAATCCCTGTTATCACAATGTGGAACTCTGTTTATAGGAACTTTATGTATTTCAACGAAGTTTCAGCGATGTCTAATCAATTGAACCTTTTGAAAGCAATGATTTGATGGAATTCATTTGAGTACGAATAAATAAGCGAGTTCCTGTTATCCGAACGAGGAATTGTAGGTGGCACGAGAGAATTAGACGAATCCCTGTTATCACAATGTGGAACTCTGTTTATAGGAACTTCATCTATTTCAACGAAGTTTCAGCGATGCTTAATTAATCGAATTCTTTGAAAGCAAACGTTTGCTGGAATTCGTTTAAGTACGAATAAATAAGCGAGTTCCTGTTATCCGAACGAGGGATTGTAGGTGGCACAAGAGAATTAGACGAATACCTATTATATGAACGGTTTGGTTATTTTTAATTTTTTTGGTTATTCGGTTCTTCTGTCCCTCGAGAGGTTCACATAAACGGACTTCCATTAGCGCAGACGCTAAGTGCTTACTTCGTAATGGTACACGTGCAAGTATGTCTAAGGATATTTTGATGTACAATCGAACTGTGTATAAGGTTTGTTTGGAAACCTTTTGAAAAACGATGGTCACCGCAATTTTACGTTGAACAGTGCTGGGATTTTCGAAGAAGACCAATCTTAGACGCGTTCGGTAAGGCTTATTAGGCGTATTGGGTGTTAGAAATCAGGAAGATTGCCCAATTAAACGTTTGATATTTTCATAAAAGATAGTAGACAATATTTGAATCGTTACGAAAGCAACACAGTATCAGCGCAGTACTTTCAAGCTCAAAATACGTAAAAGTGATGTTCAACGTTTAACGGCGACCTGTTAAAATTTACATAATTAAGAAAGACATAGGTATATAGATTTGTTATGAATAACTAATAACATTTCTAGTAACAGCTTTAATATCTTCTGCGAGAGAGATCTATCTCTGTAGAGCAACATTTTAACATTTCTCTTCAATAATATTGTTAACATTTTTTTCTCCCTCTTAACGTATAACGTATACTTTGATTAATCACATATAGGATAAGTTTCCGTCGAGAGATTCAATGGAAGTTCAACTGCAAACACGTAACCGTACACTAGAATCAATTTGACTGACAATGAGTGTCCTAAAAAGCTGCGATTCCACGAAACGAGGGATTGTTTATCAGACAGACACACGGAAGTGTGTAAGTATGCAAAACTGAACGTAGATGTTGCGCTGCCAAGTTCGAAACTATTCCTTTCTCTAACGAACGCATCCTTTCGACGAAGCAAACTACATATCATTTAGTTGTTCGACTACGTTACCTACATCATCGATGACCTCTGCACTTTGTCGTTAACCATGATACGTGGAGGCTGTCGATGGGTAAACAAATGATCCGCGATATCGTGCATGCTTCGATGCAGTCACGGGGGAATAACTATTACCCGTGTGTGTATGTGTGTGTTTTCGTTTTATCAAATTGTTCTATTTTGCCGTAGGTTATTTTTTGTATCGAACAAATAAAGGACGAAAGTTTTATTTTGCAATCGGAGAGTATTCGGTGTAGATGTACAGTGACTCCAAAAAGTATAGTAAGTACACTGTGTTACAAATAAATTCGTTTAACCTTAAGGTTCTGATTTCAATGAAAGATATTAATAAAATTTTGTAAACATGTGGAACGTAATAGTATGCGTATGGATTAATTTTTTCTTTTATTAAAATTCCACCTTATTGTTATTATATTCAAGAATTCATTACGTTCTTTCAGAGTACATTCAATTTATATCAGAACAGAAGTAATATTAACCCTTTGCATTCTAGAGATGACTGTTAGTCGTCTAATGATACTAACTTTAAAAATTTACAAATTCGAAATATTTACTAACACTCACCTTAAAGGTCATTTAGTTTAGTAAAGTGATACACTAAAATTTACATATATGACTATTTAACCTCTGAGTCTGACTAATAAATAATCTAACTGAAGTCTGAAAAATTGTAAAACTATCATTTGGTGACTAACAGTCACTTCTCGAACCTGAAGGGTTAAAGGTATAGGAAATTTTTGTTTGTCAAACAGACTTACGAAACATTTAACCCTTTGCACTCTAGAGGTGACTGTTAGTCGTCTAATGATACTAACTTTAAAAATTATCAAATTCGAAATATTTACTAAGATCCGCCTATATTATAGGTCATTTAGTTTAGTTAAGTGATATATTAAAATTTACATATATGACTATTTAACCTCTGAATCTGACTGATAAACAAACTAATTGAAGTCTGAAAATTTTCGAAACTATCATTTGGCGGCTAACAGTTACCTCTCGAGCTCAAAGGGTTAACCCTGTATGGGCCCGTGTAACTTTCACGCCACATTCTAATCTATTGACATTTTAACAAATAATTATAATTATACAATGTCCTATAATATAAAATTTTTAAACTGGACAATTCTTTTTCATCTGCATACATAGGATTATAATCGTTGATTTTCTGTTCCATCAATTTTTGTATATTTAAACCAAAAATTCGGCCCATAGAGGGTTAATATTAATAATCATTGTTAAGTGTATAACGAATATTAATATTAATCGCATAAAATTTACCCCAAAGGGTTAACATCTGAATACTCGAAACCAGAACTGCTTGTATTCGTATTTACATGCAGTTAATAGAATGTGAGTATCGAACTGAAAACAGAAATTAAGTTGGAATTATAAAAAATTCCGCTAATTTTTTAAGTTCGATTGTATTTTTCTAAATTCCTCAATGTTGTTCTACGCACAACAAGTAGCTGCACGTCATTGCGAAAAGAGCATATTCGATGCGGCTATTTTCACGATAGTTTCGACGCTTTTGGAAACTGAAGGGTATTCAACGTGGTATACACGCATTTGGTTACGTTTATTTACAAATCAGAAGTTTAGACCAGAGACTACAATAGAGGCATTATATGCGTGGGTGGTTCATCCTCCGAAACATACGATTCGCAACTGAATCGTCTATCACAATAAGAGATTGTCCACGATATGTCCAGGGGATTGACAAGAGTAGTTGGCTTGTCGAATAATTTCAAATAATGAATCTGCTAATGCAATTTTCGAAGACAGGGTAACGATAAAAGTGGATTGGATTAAGTGGATTCGTTAAACTACTATGTTAATTGTTTTAGGAATAACAAAATAAACTTGCTAAGAATTTTGTGAAACACGAGAACATTTTGAGTGATTTTGTTGAATTAAAAATTTGTTAAACAGGTGTTATTGAATTAGTTGTGTGAAAATATTAGAAATTAAAGAATTGAGCATCGTTGACGACGTAAGGTTTGGTAAAACCGTATCGTTTGATCGTGGCTAACGTTTATCGTAGTACTGGAGGATAATATAAATTTTCTAAAAATTTATATTATATTTTACTATTTCATTCGTTATTCAGTTTCAGTTTTCCATTTCTTCACTCGTTCGAAAAGATGACAATCTTTTCTGTGATTCGAAATTCAAATAAAAATTTAACAGCAGAAAATTTGCTTCTTGTACTTATATCGGAAGCTGGTATAGGAAGAACCGTTTCGATTTTCTCTTTGCTGCGTTTACTTTTTCTTCTCATTCAAAAAATAGGAAATACCAAATCGAATTTATTTGTTGTTTGAATTAGCATTTTTTCGGCTGTTGGGCGAAAGTGGAGAATTTTTGTCGTGAATTTCGCTACTGTCCTGAACGCGTTCAATGTATTCTTTTTGCTGCGTTTACTTTTTCTTCTCATTCAAAAAATAGGAAATACCAAATCGAATTTATTCGTTGTTCGAATTCACATTTTTCCAGCTGTTGGGCGGAAGTGGAGAATTTTTGTTGTGAATTTTGCTACTGTCCTGAACGCGTTCAATGTATTCTCTTTGCTGCGTTTACTTTTTCTTCTCATTCAAAAAATAGGAAATATCAAATCGAATTTATTCATTGTTCGAATTAACATTTTTCCGGCTGCTGGGCGGAAGTGGAGAATTTTTCTCGTGAATTTTGCTACTGTCCTGAACGCGTTCAATGTATTCTCTTTGCTGCGTTTACTGTTTCTTCTCATTCAAAAAATAGGAAATACCAAATCGAATTTATTCGTTGTTCGAATTCACATTTTTCCAGCTGTTGGGCGGAAGTGGAGAATTTTTGTTGTGAATTTTGCTACTGTCCTGAACGCGTTCAATGTATTCTCTTTGCTGCGTTTACTGTTTCTTCTCATTCAAAAAATAGGAAATACCAAATCGAATTTATTCGTTGTTCGAATTCACATTTTTCCAGCTGTTGGGCGGAAGTGGAGAATTTTTGTTGTGAATTTTGCTACTGTCCTGAACGCGTTCAATGTATTCTCTTTCTGGCTTGCTCAATCAGGTATGTCCACGTGAAGTTCTAAAAATATGATGGGGTGAATTACGACATTCAGAGGATTAACATGACGATGAGCAACCGCTTTCTTTCCCGTTGTCGATGTATCACCGGCATTATCCGTTTGCAATATAATACCAAGCAAACAATAAGGCCTACTTCTGTCTCGATAAATATTTTCTTTCGCCCAAATTCGTATTGCCCACGATAAATATTGTTCGGTGTTTAGTTTCTACCTGGAACGCTTTGTAATTTGGATCCTATTACTTTTAAAACGAGAAATGAGAAGGAATTCGGCTGACAATTTTCTTTTCACAAACACAGATAGATCATTCGAAGCTTGTTCTGTGTTCATAGATAAAAACGAGAAGAATACAATATTTCCGAACGATAGTTTCGAAAATTTTTAGACTCTATTTAATTTGTTTATTAGTCAGACTCAGAGGTTAAATAATCATATATGTAAATTTTGGTATATCACTCAACTAAACTAAATAACGTTTAATATAGGCGAATCTTAGTAAATATTTCGAATTTGTAAATTTTTGAAGCTAGTATCGTCAGACGACTAAGTCACCTCTCGAGTGCAAAGGGTTAATATTCGTGTATAAATTCGTAATAAATTTACTATGTAAATTCAGCATTTGTTTATGTTTTGTACTGTAATTAAGAAAGTTTCTGTATCATCAGATAGCGGATGATTTGGATGCTGCGCACGTGGTTATCATTCTAGGGTGAACGTTATCGGAAGGTCGAACATTTCGATATTAAAGATAAGTTAAAGTCAGAGAAATAGGGTTAGTTTTTATCCCCATTCCCTCATGTTTTTTCACAGCAGCAGCTGACATTTGTCCCTACAGTGATACGAATAAACAGGGTTTTCCTTTGGGCCTCGTACTTGAACCCATTTTAGTTTCAAAATATTTATGGTGGTAACGTTAGAAAAATTTCTGCATCGTCGAGCGCTTTATTGAATAGTATTGAATAACTTTCACCCTTATTTATGTCGTATTCTTTACGAAAATGTTCGAGTAGAAATTTCACTCAATAATGATTATTACTTAAAATATTTTTATTCCGACAGTTTTAAAAGTATTGTACACATAGAAGCGTTTTTAATGATTAATTAATATTTTAGAAAAAGTTATATTAATTACTCATATATAATTTTCAGTGGAAGAATAGCTTTGAACGTTTCAACTTGTATTTCAGTAATAAATGTTGTTTAAATTAATATTATATTTCTTTAAACGTATTAACCCTTTTTATCTTTATAGTGTTTAAATTTAAACGTAAAAATCTCACAATATTTTTTTTATTCACCGTTTATGGTCGAAGATCGTAAATTTAAATTATTAAATAATAAAATATACATTGAAACGTATAATAAAAATTTTCCTGCCACTTTATGTAACATCTTTATTCTAATATTTTGTCTATGGTGATCATTCCATCAGTTGTTATCAGTGAACAGCGGATCTCTATGCAACTCCTTATTTTTGTAAGCGTAATTAAAGAAATGTAATCTAAACAGAACTTTATTTTATCTCGTAAATATTATAGCATTAACTTTACTTTGAATATTTCCTATATTTTTGAGAAATTTTCCTATATTATTATGTATTATGCGTTTTTCCACACTTTTGAATTTCTCATAAACGCATTCCGAATCCACAGTCTGGCTATCACATAAGGATATCCTACAGTGACCTGTATAAGTCGATCCTGGACGTGTTAATGTTTAAAAATTCACGGTTCTTCAGAATGGAACTGAGTTAATGAAGTTGTACGAAGTTACTGTTAGTAGGCTTGCCTGCTGGTAATAATTATCTGTAGTGCTCAAATTGACGGCTTCGGTACGTACAGCGGCAACCATACAAATAGGTACAAACACTTCTCATAGATTAACTGAATTTTCTTTCTCCATTTGCAAATTTCTCTGAATAACCGTTAATATCGTACTAATATTAATTTAACAATAAATGAGTACATAATTTAGGTGAACATTTAAGTGGGAACGTGTAACTTAATTTCTGTTCATATGAGAACTTTATTCGGTGTTTTTTTAATTATGGTAGATAAAATAAATATGGATACAAGAGATATGTGATAAATGAGAGATACAACAGAAGTTGATAATGATAATGATAATAATAATATTAATAATAATAATAATAGTAGTAGTAGTAGTAGTAGTAATAGTAGTAGTAGTAGTAGTAGTAGTAGTAGTAGTAGTAGTAGTAGTAGTAGTAGTAGTAGTAGTAGTAGTAGTAGTAATAGTAGTAATAATAATAATAATAATGATAATAATAATAATAATAATAATAGTAGTAGTAGTAGTAATAATAATAATAATAATAATAATAATAATAATAATAATAATAATAGTAGTAGTAGTAGTAGTAATAATAATAATAATAATAATAATAATAATAATAATAATAATAGTAGTAGTAGTAGTAGTAATAATAATAATAATAATAATAATGTATTAATTTTGGTGCTTAGGTCAAGAAATGGATTTAGTTTACAAAATATCCATGCCTTTCCTAACCACCTAAGTACAGCCTAGTCGTTTAACAAAGACTGATTCAGTTGTTAATATAAATATGTTGCAAACGATATTGTTGTTTTACTGAGAAGAAGAAAAGATTAGGAATCAAAAGATCGCAAAATAATCGGATTCGTTTTTTTATGAACGTGAGGAAATTATGAGATATTGAAAGGTGACCAAACCAAAGAGGATTACAAAAATAGTGAATACTGTCATTTGCTCGGAAACCTTTCCCTTTTATTTACCATTTTCTATTGTACTCGAAACAAATACCGATTAACGATGACTCACATGAGGAATCCGAAGCGTTGTTTAATTTATAGAGATTTATTAGCTTGTTTGTCGTGTTTGTAACAATCATCTGAACGTTATTATTCAGAAATTATATTTCTATGCCGGATGAATACGTGTTTCATTCGTTTTACCCGCCTCATTTTTCGTGATCTTTTTAATAAAACGCCACACAACGCGAGCCTGTTTCAGGACCCATCAGATTAATGACTGCGATTCTTGTAACGCGAAGGCGTAATTTAAATTTTACCCGATTTAAATGAAGCTTTACGGAATTCGTGTTGCACGATTTGCAGGTTTTTCCCTCGAACGTATAAATTGCGATTAATTGTTGATTATGTATGCCAATGATGTATGTATATTAATTATAGTATATTATCAACAATATGTACGTCAATGCTTTGACGTGCTACAGAAGAAAATAACTTTTGTTTTCAATGACACCTTGATTATTATGCTATTGCAAGAGATTGTCTTCGTTAGGCAAGGTACAAGTAACATTTCTAAAAGAATATATTCAAATTACCATTACGTACGATTGGCAAAATAGCAAAATAAACACATATTATTGCATCATGTAATTACTTCTGTTAAATGGTTATTCACAGTCCAATACAGAACATAGAAGAATAATAGATTCTTTAAATTATTTGTTAGAAAAAGTTTGTTTGCAGTAAAGGATTCTAAAGAAGTCCTTACATTTCTGTACAACTCGACGAATACATACTTAAACAAGCCATTAACCTTCTTAATATCTATTTAAATAAGTGAAGTATAGGAAAATGTAATTATTTGTAATGAAGTATAGTAAAGGAAAATGTAATTATTTGTAATGAAGTATAGTAAAGGAAAATCTATTTATTTGTAATGAAGTATAGCATAGGAAAATGTAATTATTTGTAATGAAGTATAGTAAAGGAAAATGTAATTGTTTGTAATGAAGTATAGTAAAGGAAAATGGAAACTTTCGTTTCCCTGTTAGTTCGTACGCGAAAAGCTTCGCTGTGAACGATTGAAAACGTACCGGTTCGAGTTTCAGCAACGGAAAGGCCTCTTCTTCTCGGTGCTCTGCGCCGCTCCATCGCGGGTTCGGGGACCAAAATGGAAGGAAACTTACCCCCGCGTTATTTCGCGACAATTCAACTCTCACTGTCTCAACAATTTACCACTGATCCTCGAACGTCCGCGTTTTCTCATGATCCATCGTCGAACTCCAAGCTCGCAGGGGTCACCGTGGCCATCCGGGATTCAGAGTGCGACGCGAAACCGAAAAAGACCGCACAGACACGACGAACAACTGGTTCACATCGCGAGGTTCGCAAATACCGTTCGCAGAACCAATCGAGCACCACAATTTTACGTTGCAACCGTTTATCGGATCACACACGGGCCGGGATCTTCACCAATCCGCGGCTTTCGACTCGTTCATCGATCATCGTCTCGTCGTCGCGTGTTCGTCGGGCTAATTAGGCTGGCCGTGTCGGTTTGCCGACGGTGTTGGTCCACTAACGACTGGAAATCGATTCGTACGATCCGAGTTCCGTTAACGATGTTGTTGCAGCTTAAGGGAGCCCCGGAAGAGGAGACCAGACGCTGGGATAATAAAATCGTGGAGGATCCTCTATCGTCGACGGACGCTTACTCGAAACTAAAGACCGACCAAAGACCGCCTTCGGGAACTCCCTCGCATTTGCGTACACATGGAAACGCGGTCACGCACAGACGACCGATCGTGTGCCTGTGGATACGCGCACGCATTTCGAACAGAGACCAAGGATTTACGCAAGGAACAAGCGTGGTTCATCATTAGCGGGACTCGACCTACGCTATCGGCGAGGCAGAAGCGATGGCTCGCCGTAATCTCGCCGCTTCTTCGGCCGACTTAAGGGTAGGGCCAACTCGTTGCGTTTTAATCTCTGACACGTGCCAACTTATGGCTCCACCTTCGTTCGGATATTATTTATTTTCGTGGCGCCTTCTCCGATTCCGGCTGAACACCGACGATTCTTCGTGACGAGGGGATGCTGCAACCTGGGGCTTGAAACTGGGTAAGTTGTTGTTGTTCGTTTGTCGTTTGTGTAAGGTACACAGGTGTGCGGGGTTCGAATTTGTTGCTCGCAAGGCGCAATCTAACGCTGAGACTGTTTTTCAACTGTTTAACGTTATAGGATAGGAAATGGTAAACATATTTTTGTAAAGTAAAGGGATTGATTTTGCCTTTTAACACTAGAACTATCGATGATTACAGTGTCCTTTTTTGCATGAAACAGATCAAATTGAAAGTTACATGAAAAAATATCGAATACACAGAAAACAAATCTTTATTTATATCAGATATTTGTTTGCAGAAAATCATAGTAAATTTTGGAAGCTTGGTATAGTGAATTTATATGGTTGCTATGAATAATTATCAATTCGTCATTTCGACTGCTCTAGTAGTTCAAGTGTTAAATTATGATGGCTTAGGTTTTGTAATTTGTGAATCGTTGATTTTAATATTTACGTAATTTTGATGATGCACGGCAATTTAGTCGGTTTTCTTCCAGAGTAGTAGAAAGTTCTGATTTTTCGAATTAATTTACGTCAAATAAATGTCACGCTTAAAACTCTAGCGATTAGCTGTTAATAGGTGATTCGAAAATTTTAATAATTTGCATACCGAACAAAGACTTATTGTATTCTGTATACCTTAATCCATATAATGTATACACTTAAGAATTCTATTACAATCAACACCTTATCGAATTGAAATAATATTATTATAAAATTTATTTATTATTATAGAAATAATATTGTATATAATATTCAACGAATTATTTTCAGCTATCAAATTGCTCACATTGTAACGAGTCGTTAATCGGTGCTAACATTGAAAACAAAATCGGAAAATAAAGCATAGAGTACGCTGAGTTGTTATTCGTACACAGCAATGTTTTCATGTTATGCCACTAATAATTAACCAGCGTGTATAATATCGCGATCAGTTTGATACACTGGTGTTTAACAGGGCGCCACTTTCCCCACTTCGCTTTGCTGTTCATGAATAACTTGACTTCTCAGTTCCCGATCGCGATAAGCAAGTCGATCCGAGTCACGACCACACAAACTGGATGCTGGTGTTGGTGTAATCTCGGTTAATCGGGTGTACATAAAAATTAGCTTTTCGTTCTATTTCATGTTGATTAGCCAGCCGAGTGTGATGCAAGCTGAGAAAGAAAACGTTGCGTAGATTAAAAACATTGAAATGTGAAATTTCCGACGCGAGATCGTAAGGCGAATTCGCGTCGAGTTAACACGTTCGCGGACAGTAAAAAGCTCAGTGAGGTGTAAAAATGGACACCCGATTTTTTTCTAAATTGATTATGATACCCGAAATGCGATTAGCCACATTTTGTAAGAGTAATCAGAATATCACATTTTAACAGTTATTAGGTGTGCAAATTGTTTCGATGCCTTTTTCGGCGGAACCTACCTTCCTAACTTTTAAATTTTTCTTAACACTTAGCTAAGTAAATGGGGAGATCTCTCATTTTTCCCTCAACAAAGCAGTGCCATTGATTCTATTTACTTTTGTTATTAATTAGTCCTGACCTAGTGTTGAATTGATTAAGAATTGTACTTTGGAGAGTTTATGAACAGTACTGGCTTAAGACTAACTAATAACAAAAGCAAATAGAATCTATTGCAGCACTTTGTTGAGGAAAAAATGGGAGATCTCCCATTTTCTCCTTGACAAAACAGTGCCATTGATTCTATTTACTTTTGTTATTAATTAGTCCTGAGCTAGTGTTGAACTGATTAAAAATTGTACTTTGGAGAATTTATGAACAGTACTGATTAAAGACTAACTAATAACAAAAGCAAATAGAATCAATTGCAGCACTTTGTTGAGGAAAACATGGGAGATCTCCCATTTTCTCCTTGACAAAACAGTGCCATTGATTCTATTTACTTTTGTTATTAATTGGTCCTGAACTAGTGTTGAATTGATTAAGAATTGTACTTTGGAGAATTTATGAACAGTACTGATTAAAGACTAACTAATAACAAAAGCAAATAGAATCAATTGCAGTACTTTGTTGAGGAAAAAATAGATCCTTCCATTCGAGCTTCGAGGCACACAAAAGATTCGAAGTGTCCGAACAAACCTCTGAAACATTATAATTAACCCTCTTATGAGCTAGTGTAACTTTCAGGTCACATTCTAATTTATCGACATTTTAACAAATAATTTGTCGAATAAAGTGTTAACCCTTTGAACTCGAATTTAATATGGCCACGAATTACCGCCAATTCGGAATTTATTTTTTTATTCAATCAAAACAAAACTTTGCCAATACGTTATTACCATACTCAGCTGTAACATTTCATGAGTATAATTAAAAAAAAAAGAAAATTCCACGGTAAAACTTGTGATGTCGCATACGCTGAGACATACGAGTGCAAAGGGTTAAAACAAAAATTCGGCCCATAGTGGGTTAACGGACTGTTTGTTGTGTTTGATAACAAGGTGCCCACCATCGAGGCGTGAAACGCCACTTCCGAATGACAGCATGATCTTTCGATAATCGTAAGTGGACGACGACGATGATAATGATGATGATGTTGATGTTGATGATGATGATGAGGATCGAGACGGTAGTTCTTTGACGATCTTTGTCTACCTGTCTTAGTCCCTTTAACGCGTGCCACTTAAATCCTTTGAAGGAACCAAAACACGATCCATTGGGAAGAGAAATGGGTCGGGACCGAAAAATGGCCGAGGGGAGCCACGTTCGGGGGGGATACGTTAATAGTTTTCGAAGAGGCCACGTCGGAATGGCGTAAGTGTTGTATATTTACACTGGCGTTACAGACTCACACCTGGATGCAAGAATAGCGCCTCTTCTTTTTCCCCGAAGTATTTTCTCGGCGGTGCGTCAAGCGGGCCCTAACAAAGGGGATCGTCTGTCTTCTTTCCTTTTTCCGTTTCGCATGTTTCAGACGAATTTTATTGTTGTAATGACTGATGACAATTCAAATTATCGAGGGAAAGCGCTTTGAACGGTCTTTGGATGACCTTTTAGCTACAGAACTACCGGATCAGTCAAAATGACCAATTGGTTGGTGGTTGCTTACAGCAATCTTATAAATTCACTGCGGTAAGGCTTCCAAAATTTACTATGATTTTCTGCAGAAAGTATGAATAATGATTTGCATTCGGTATTATTTCATGTAATTTCCAATTTGATCTCTTTCATGCAAATAAGTACACTTTAATCGTCGGTAATTCTAGTGTTAATTCTACTTTGGCGGCGGCTCAACTTTATTTTCAGATAGATTCCAAAATTTATTATGATTTTCTGCAGAAACTATAAATAAAGATTTGTTTTCTATGTATTCGGTATAATTATTGTTAACGCTATAACTATTAAGATAGGTCAAAATGACCAGTAAATTTTCATGGAAACTTGGTAAATTTACCATGACTTTTATTATAATTATTAGGAATTGTTTCCCTCATATTGGGTATTTTCTAAATATAATTTTCAATTTGATCTGTTCCATGCAATTAAGTACACCTTGTTTATTCTGTCGCTTATTTGGTGTTTTTCTTAATTTGCTTTTGTTTATTCAGAAAAATAATGCTTCAATTATACCAACAAGGTATAAAAAGCTCACGTTTTAAGTTTGAACAACAAACGGTACTTTCAATGCAACACGATAACTTTTCGCGTTGCGTTTTAGACGAGGGGGCTTCTTAAACGAAATCAGACCCAATGAAGACATCAAGAGGGTAGTTTACACCCGCTTAACTCGCGTTGAGGAGCTCCTTGGACACCGCAGAGACCGGAACAACGTCGGTATGCATGCAGATGGTGGTCGTAAGAGGGGCTGCTCTAAAATAATAAAGAAGCTGGCATAAAGATGAAGAGTATTTGTGTTTCCACATATGATGGCCGATCCTTAAACGACGAGATGCAACTGGAGAAACGTGTATCCGAAAGACAATACCTCGAACAAACCCGTTGTTATCGACAGTTTCCTGTTGGCAACCGTTTCTCTTCCTGGAAAGGAAAAATAATAAACGTTTGATTCTTTTCATGCTTTTCGATGAAAAACGTCAAACGCTTCTAACTCTTAACTCTTTATTTTAATGGAATTCCCGTTATCACTTTATTCTAGATGTCATATATATATCTCATAATGTCGTATAGATATCATTAAACAATCTGAAAGGTAACAATTAATTTATAGCACTCATACCTGGTATCATAATGAGAAATAATTTTCTTTTAACGGTGAAGAAAGTTTTATCATAAATCGTTGTGTTAAAAATCGAAATAAAATGTTTTGTTATTATATTGCGAATTCTTGGATACATGGATTTATGGGAAATTCAAATGCCCCAAAAAAACACAGGATACGTATGACCAGCAAAAGTATACAAAATGTCGAAAAAATATCGTAAGTTACAAAATTTAGAGTGATGATACGAATTCTCCAATCTTTAAATTCCAAGTTTCTTTTTTTTACTTATCTTTATAAAAATGGGAGCTTGTATAAAAATTCTCGGCCTATTTATTGCGTTTGCACGTTTAAATGGTATTTAGTGAGTACTTCGCTTTGAATCATGTTTAATCTATAATCTAATTTCTCCGATTCCGTTGATGAGGTGGATAAATCAGTTGCGTTATGCGCACAGTATGCATAATATATGTTTAAGCTTGACATGCTATACGAAAACACGATCGATTTGAATTCTTTGTTTATTCTGTTTAGTAACAGAACGACAGTTAGACCTACTCGAATATGAAATACAAGTATAAACCGTCATTTAATGAAGTCTGTTCCAGTTTGAGACTGCGATCGAGGGAATATCTTTTAGAGAACAGTTTGCACGGTGTCCCATATTTCGTGGATCGTGCACGGCCTAAATGGGAAAGGTAATCTTATAATTTAACGATTAGTCGGAACACACAGATGCGTATATCGAACGATTTCATATTATTTAACGATCGTTTTGCGTATCTTTTCACTTAAATTGCATACATTAAAAGCCAGTGCACATTGCAGAGATCGATCAATCTGTTGAAATGATTGGTATAGTTTTTGCAGAGCCGAGAAACTATTTGCTTTTGAAACGAACATGGTTGTGTGCTGTAGAACAAAATAAATAATTTTGTTTTGAAGTTTAAAAAATACAAGAATAACAAACTTGATGAAGTAGAACATGTGACGTGCAGCATGAAGCGGAAAAGATTAATTGATATCTCTTTTTTCATCATTGTTTGGTGACTAACAGTCACCCCTTGTGCGCAAAGGGTTAATGCTGTTTGTAAAAAATTATTTACAGATTAACATGGTTTTTCTTGACAATGTCATTGTTGGTGGCATTTGTGATTATAATTGTGGTCGGCTTAGACAAACTTGAAACAGAACCTACTATAACAGGTTTGGATGTATTGGCAGAGCACATTAATATTGAATTTCCTCAAATTTTTGTTTGTTTCGACTGGGCCCATTTGAATCATTCGTATATTCGTAAGGTAAACTGCACTAATTAATATTATTTTAGTACAACAACAGGTATATACAATATTAACCCATTGAATACCAATGTATTTAATACATCAGATTTTTACGTTGTAAGTCCAATATGTTCCCATTTGAAAACAATTGAACCATTTGTGGTTAAATATCTTTTCAATCATTTTTTATGTGTTTCTTATTGTGTATATTCTATAAAAAATCCGTTTGACGATATAGAAAAAGGTTGGTGCTTAATGGGTTAAGAGAAATGCTTTTGTATTGGTATCAAATTTAATTGTATAGAAAGCGATAATTAAGGATTGTAAGAAATTCTAGATCTAAGAATTGAAATAATCGTTATTTTAAAAACATCACTTATGTTTCTTTTGTGTTTAAGAAATATTAGAAAAAAATATTAACTCGTTTTTAGCATAATGCTAAAAAAAAGAAAAAATTATAAAAAGAAATTTGCATAAATACATAAAAAAAAAATTATTTATTTATGATAAAATATTGAATGTATCATAAGTCTTTCAGTAGAATACAATAGAGTACCATTTGTTTTAATATTTGTTGAGATCTTTTTCACTTGTACATTGATTTCTTAATCTTTTCTTAATATCTTGATGCATTTATCTGATAGCATTAATTCAATATCAAGTAACTACATTTATAAACTAACGTTTACAAAATTCATACATTGTATATAGGATGAAATGTACATGTACGAACAACTGTACAATTGGACACTTGGCACGAATATCAACTTGGAGTCATTTAACGCTAATTACAAAAGTAAAAACAATTTTCGTAACACTTTTGAAATGATGATACCTGATTGCAACGTTTTAATTAGCGACTGTTCATACAAGTAAGTATATATGTGCCTGTAAACACGAAATTGTAACATTTTAGTATTTGTGTTAATCACATCTTGGTTTGTTAAAAGTAAGGCAGATAAAATGAAGAATTTGTATAAAAAAAACAGTGATAGATAATTTTAATGTCACGAGTGTAATATTTTTTATGTAAAAAAAAATTGAAGTGTATTTTAAAAAATATTTTTGATGACTACGGTAACTGTTTCAGAGAAACAAATATTTCATGTGACAAACTATTTACAAAAGTGCTTACTTCCGTGGGCGCATGTTGTAAATCGAAAAATTTGGAACCACTTAAAATTATGGATGCTTCGTGGAATCTAGAATTTAAAACTCCAAGTTTCCCGATAAGGTAATATATTATTTTATATATTAAAGGTTTGTCAATCAGCGTATTTAACAGAAACGTTACTCTTTAATGTATTACCGACTGTATCCCAAAAGTTTAAGTATTTCTTATCGTTAATTATGTTAGCTTCTAACCGAGAAACTGGTAAGACTGATCTTCCAAAGTTTTCATTGCAGAATAATATGAAAAAGCAATTAATTCTGATTGACTGATTAACAGCAAAGGCGTTCAAGCTTTCTGTATCTCTCACTTGTGGCTCTAACTCCTCTTAGAGGAATATATATTATGTATATGTATATAATTTATAAAAGATACAATCACAATTTTATTAATATGTCTGTTAATTATAAGCATTTTTAATTACAGAATCTATTTTATGCAACAAGATGATTCAGGCCCAAAACCAGGTAAAAGATCTGTAGTAAAATCTTATTTCTCTGTAGACATTGAATTTATTGTCGATATAACATATACAACTCCTGACATACGTTACTTACTTCTTCGTCAACGAAAATGCTACTATAAATATGAGGATATAAATTTCAATGATTGTGAAATTAATTGCTTTATTAAGAAGTTATCCGCACATTGCAATTGTCTACCATGGTTTTTATCGTTCGTTGATAAAACAGAATGTCCTCTCTTTAAATACTCTTGTTTAAATGATGTTATCGTAGATGTAACCGAATGCAATTGTTGGTTATCTTGTGATCACACATCATACAGCGTAAAAGGGATAAAACAATCGCTGAAAAATATAAATCGAATTATATTACGAAATTGGCCAACAGCTCTTTACAAGAGAGAAATGCGATTTGGTTATTTAGATTTACTTGTATCAATCGGTGGTATTGCAAGTCTTTTTGTAGGATATTCCTTATTAACATCTATTGAATTGGGATATTACTTCAGTCTTAGAACTTATTGTGGAGCTGTAGTTGAAATATCTCGAAAACAGTACAATCTTGTAACTGTTCACGTAGTAGAAAAGCTTCCACAGAAAATAGATATTACTTCAAAATATTATCAATATGTTGATTAATTATTTTTAAAACATTTATATCAATGCATTCTAAAATTATATATTTAATTTAGCACACAAAATTGTTTGCTATCAGTTTTATCTATATTCTTAATATCAAAACATGTAATTCGTAGCTGTACGAGTAATCAATGTAAAATCTAGTGCATAGATATTGCATACTATATATATATGAAGAGGCGAGATTATACATTATAGACAATTTGGTATTTGTGTGAAATCAAGTGTTCGTAATAAAATTGTTTAACTTTTCATATGTTCGAATTAGATACTTTAACTGAAAGAAATATTCTGTGAAATGTAGTATTTTTTTAAATGAATCTCATTTTTCAATTTTTATAACTTTGAATTCATTTAATTAATGTCAACCTTTAAATAAAAGGCAATTTTTAAATTCTATTATTATCTTTTATACGTTTGAGTATGTTTTATTTCAATAATATTAATAAAATATTTAACATATTTTTATATTTTTGATATATTTCACCAAATCAAATCAATTTCTGAATTTGTGATTTCTGTATTCAGAGACTGATTCATTATCGGATCATCATTCATGAAATATAAAAGAATTTTGAGTTTTCATGTACAAGTATTTTAACATAGGTTTAAAATGAAAAAGGTATTAAACATTCCTTTGTTCAGGTAATAATATTAATTTCTGTATAAATTATCTTAATTTCATTTCAGTTTTTATAATAAAATTAAATTTAATACGTACAATTTCAATAAATTAGATAAGGCAATTTAATTAAAACTGAAACTTACTTGAAAATTTTGAAAATATATTTTATTTGGAAGAATATAGTTATCAAACAAAATTATGATAATTGTATCTTTTAACTTAATTGTTTTGTATTTAGCTATAAAAGGCAGTTAACTAAAATTTACATAAATACTTATGTGTAATAGTTCTAATTGATCACAAGAAAATTCTTGCTGATCTAGTTATTTTTGATGCACATTGAATCAATTTTCCCTAGTTGTTTTCTATGTGTAATACACACCGTTTCATTTTTATCCACGGAACGCTGATATAGATTGTACTTTAGTATTAACTATTGATGTGCATATTGGTCCATTCATTTTCTTATAAATAGTTTATTATTATGTATTAAATTTTTATTATTAACATCAAATTTGTATACATTTTATTAAGTATGAAAAAACTATATCCAGAAGTAATTAAAACTATACATTATAATTTTCTTGATATATTAGAAACATGAATTATTTAAAAACTGAAGGATGAATACATGGTTTAGAGATGATAAAAAGTCGGTATAATTTCTAGCATTATTTCATTGTTCACTAGTCACATTTTACTGACTGCGAAGGTCAACATAGTGAAAATATGCACCTTCCGAAGCGCCACCTTGTTCATTTCCGATGTTCTTTTCGGAATGGTCGAAGCGCTACGTTTGTGCTGAGAAAACGTGACTACGGAGAACATCGTGTGGCGATCGCGATCAAGGGAACGAGTGTTATACATGATATTGCATTGCATATTGACGTACATTAAGGCTGTCGCGCAACGGCATGCAGTTGTTGAAGTAAATCGACCGCAGTAACACGGATACGGGATTTTTCGCAGTAACACAAGTATCCGGGTACCGGCACATATCAATATACGAGAGTACGAAAGATTGGTTATTGAAAAAATGGCGGCGGAAATGCTAAGCAAGAATCGAATGATGGTTTTTAAGAATAAAGGCAAAGATCAAGAAGTGAGTATCTGGTGTGTTCATCATTGTGCGCAGTTACGTTGTGCGTCTGGAAACTTCGGCTATTGTATGAAATAAGTAAACGCGAGAGTATGATAGGCACTAGTTTCATTCAAGTTTGTGCAATGTATTTGCACTCTTCGTTATTCCGATTAAATTTTTGGACACTTGTGTGTGATCAGTTTGCACGAAGGTCACAATATTTCTTAATACAATGTTATCAATTGCTACAGTATTGTATTTTGGATAGTGTGACATTCCGAAACAAGTGGAAAGTGTCGTCAGTTTTCGGAATAATGTCAAATATATTACCACCAAGCTAAAACTGAATGAATTATTACAAAAAATGTACTAGAATTATTTTATTTTACCCATTTACTAAAAATTTTATGAATAATTTTCTTTAAGTAGTATAAATCTTCTATAATTTAACTTTTTTGTTATAAGTCAGAAGGTTTATAAAATTTTAGAAATAATGCTGGTATTCTGTAGAATGTATTTAACATTTTAATAATTATTTTAAAAAAGCCATGTTATTTTAAAATATATTTAAACTCATTGGAACATATTTGAATATTTTATAAATAAAAGAATAGTGTTATCAAAAAGATAGTATAAAAAAGAAATATTTGTTATTTTATTATACTTGTAAGTTACATATTTTGTAAATAGGATATAATCTTTTCTTGTAATGATATATGATTTTTATAGATCTTGTAATAATCAGATTTTCATACTAAAATGTTTAATGTTTGTTAAATTAGAATTATGTTCTTAAGATTTTTATGTAATTATTCTAAATTGTGATACTAAACACATTTCAGTAAAAGCTATTAAATATTTTAAGATATAAATGCTGTTTCAATAAAATTTATTATTAAATTATATCAAATATATGATTAGTACATATATTACATTACATAAAATATTTGATATTTTAATTTTATATACTTTATATACATTATATTTACTTATAGTAAATGATATTCATTTATATTAAAATTCCAGTGTTTTATTTACACATAGAATGATTCATTTTTATTAATTTTTTATCAGAGTTTTGTTGTTTTTTAAGAACTTTTAAATAATGTGTCTTATGTATTTTAGGAAATGAGAAGAAGAAGAAATGAAGTAACAGTAGAGTTACGCAAAAACAAACGTGATGAGACTTTACAAAAACGAAGAAATGTGCCTACTACAGATTTAACAGGTAAAATTTCTAAAGGAATTTGAAAAATCAACAAAAATATATTGTGTAAGAAATATAATTATTGAACACATTAGGAGACAAAAGATATTGAATATTAAGAGCTAATGTTAATATTCTCAAGCCAGGATTCTAATTCCTTTGTTTTTATGTATGCTTATAGTTTTAAAATACTATCTTTTGTTTTACTGATGTAAGATAAAGGAACATATATGCTGATGATTATGAAAGTGGTGTAAATTGTATAATTCTTTATTATAAGATGGTATATCTCATAAAGTATATGTTTTTTAATATAACACTTATCTATAATTATGAATTTTGATGAATTGCATAAAAACATAGTTAAAAATTTATAAACTTCGTTAATAAAATCAGTTAAATATTTATTTATAATTGAAATTTTGCTTAATTTTTATTAATATTTTATTTGAAGAGTAAGTGATAGATTAATGGAATATAAGGTGTTAAATTTATTATTTCTTTATACTTTTCTTTTGCCATTGACCTTGTAGTTGTATATAATGGATGTAATTGTATATTACAATACAGTTTAGTACTCATTCTTTTTGGTGAAAAGCCTAAAACATGAAATTCAACTTTTTTTATTAGTTAATGTCTAATAAAACATTTTATATAATTCAATTTTTTAAATACTATTTATAACATTGTATTATTAATATACAATATTTTTTTTATTTACATATCTGTGTAATTTTGAACTCATGTTTATCTGGTAAGAAGAAATGGCTACATACAAATTCTTAAAAGTGTAGGTTGCTGTAATATAAAATAAATATAAAATTTAATTTTTCTTTTCAATTTTTTTACTCTCACCACTTTTATAATTACTGACACATTCATCTGTGTGTATTCTGAGCAATAAATTGTGTTCATATAAGAGGTTTGCTATGGAGTTTATGTTTAGATAAGAGCTTAGTGATGTGTTTGGTAAATTAGAAGTTAAGATATCATTTAGAGAAATGAATATCATACAGCCATTGTAACATAGTTATTGCATAATATTTCTTTCTAGTTGAAGAAGATGGTGATAAACATTTCATTGATTTATCAAAAATCAATTTAAAAGAACTAGTAATGAAAGCTGCTAGTTCAGATCCAGCTGTTCAATTACAAGCTGTACAGTCAGCAAGAAAATTATTATCTTCAGATCGCAATCCACCAATTGATCGATTGATTGATAGTAAAATTTTACCAATTTTAGTCGATTGTCTTAAACCGCACAACAGGTATGAATAATGATTATATTTATATGTAATTCTAATTTATCCCATCATTTAGTTTGTTATAATGTTGTAAAAGTTAGGGCTAATAAACTATTTCATTTTTTTAAATTTATATTATTAATTTTTTCTACAGTCCATCTCTGCAGTTTGAAGCTGCATGGGCTTTAACAAATATTGCAAGTGGAACATCACCTCAGACACAAGCAGTTGTAGCTGCTGGTGCAGTTCCACACTTTTTACATTTGTTACTTTCAAGTCAACAAAATGTTTGTGAACAAGC
The DNA here is from genome assembly GCA_033822845.1 of Tetrapedia diversipes. Lineage (NCBI taxonomy): Eukaryota > Metazoa > Arthropoda > Insecta > Hymenoptera > Apidae > Tetrapedia > Tetrapedia diversipes. The sequence goes on from JAOPTO010002155.1 coordinate 176,728, forward strand.
TGTGTGGGCTTTAGGTATGTAAGTTAATATTAATTATTATGTTGAAATATAATTTTCAAATTCTTAAAACTCAAATCGAGAACTTTGTAAAGTTTCGAAATTTTTGAAACTTGTAGTTTTAATTTTGTATTGGAAGTGGAATATTTTGTTTTAAGAATTGAGATTACCAAACTAACTTTTACAAAATTTTTGATAAATAAATAAATAAATTGAAGCTGTATTACAGAGGTTCCCAAACTGCGAATTTCCATCCACTTGTGTATTGTGAGTTTATTTTGGATGGATCGCATTGGATATTAAAATATAATAATAGTATACATGTTATTTGGAGAGTTTTACTCCTCAAAAATCATTGGATAAATAATTTAAAATCAGTTTATTTATGGACCACTTAAAAATTACTGTTTTTGTGTCTTGTTTTTGCAGCTTATATATTTATATCAAATCAGTATTTAATACGAACTAAACCCCTCCTTCCCTCACCAAAGAGGGATTACGCAAAATTAGTTTTCAAAAGTAGGTCTAGGTCCTTAGAAGTTTGGGAATCCCTGCTGTATTTTATAATAAATTTTTATCTACATTCTTCATCAACTGTATTAAGAATGTTGTGCATAGGAAATATTATTGGAGATGGTCCAGCATCTAGGGATCATGTTATCCAACTTGGTGTGGTACCGCCATTGTTAACGTTTATTAAACCGGATATACCAATTACTTTTTTACGTAATGTAACTTGGGTAATCGTAAATTTATGTAGGAACAAAGAGCCACCACCACCACCTCAAACTATTAAAGAAATTTTACCTGCTCTTAATGTACTCATTCATCACACAGATATAAATGTAAGTAAAAAATAAAAATGCATTTAATATATCTATAATAATGGAATAATCATTTAAACATTTTATTTTATTTAATATACATTGTTGATGTTATTATTAATGTTCATATAATATACAGGAGATGTTTAATTTTTTTACAAACTATTATTATCATAGATACTTGTCGACACCGTTTGGGCACTGAGTTATTTAACTGATGGAGGTAATGAACAAATTCAAATGGTTATAAACAGTGGTGTAGTACCTTGTCTTATACCACTTCTCTCGCACAAAGAAGTTAAAGTCCAAACAGCTGCTTTAAGGGCAGTTGGCAATATTGTAACAGGTACAGATGAACAAACGCAAGTTGTATTAAATTGTGATGCACTTTCATATTTCCCTAATTTACTGACTCACACGAGGGAAAAGATCTGTAAAGAAGCAGTCTGGTTCCTTTCAAATGTAACCGCTGGCAACCAGTCTCAGGTTCAAGCAGTTATAGATGCTGGATTACTGCCGCTTATTATCCGCAATTTAGCAACGGTAAAATACTTTTATTTAGATTTTTCAAATTCGCCAGGATGAATAATTTGCTTTATTAATATATTTATTTTTTAATAGGGTGAATTCCAAACACAAAAAGAAGCAGCATGGGCAATCAGTAATTTAACGATAAGTGGCAATGAAGAACAGATCGCGCGGTTGGTACAAGAAGGCGTTATTGAACCTTTTTGTAATCTCCTTGACTGTAAAGATACTCAAGTTGTACAGGTTGTTTTAGATGGTATACACAATATGCTCAAATTTGCTGGATCACAAGTTGAACAGTTGGCCAATATGATTGAAGAATGTTCAGGTTGGTATTGTAACATTTAATGTTATTAATTATTTTTAATTAATGTTCTATATTTTAAAATGTATTTTTATAGGTTTGGATAAAATTGAAGCATTACAAAATCATGATAACGTAGATATTTATAAAGTAGCGTTTGATATTATTGAAGAATACTTTTCGGACGATGTATGTATTTATTTCATTTTTATAGCTAATAATTATTTCCAATTTTTCTTTCTTTAATGTGGAAAAAATATTTTTAGACAAATGATGCGAATGTGGAACCACAGGCTGTGGAATCAGCATTTGAGTTCGATCAGACGACGAGCATTTCAAGCGAAGGTTTTAAATTCTGAGATGGCCTCCATTATATCTTACCGATCGTGCCGTCCCCTCAACAAACTCCATTATGGAGTTATTTTGCTTACCCTTTTCTATTGTTTTATTTTTGCTCCAACAACATGTGGTAAACTAATATGCCACTGCTGAACCAATCATGTTTCTTGCGAATTTAAAAGCGTAATTATCGAGATTTTGTTTCAAAAAGAAGAAACTGGAACAAAATGAGGGCAATGTTACGGAGTAAAGGAGTTTCTTATTGAAATAAGAATCTGTGTTCTTTTTCCGTTCCGATTCTTTTAACGATTTGTATATTACCTTCTTTCCCTTTCTGATTGAACATGCTATAATCATTGGTGGACCGGAACTTAACTGAGTGCAGCTGGCGATATGCATTATACTGATTAAATTATTCTAGTACATTAACTTGTTCTCTAGATTGAAGAGCAATAAAGAAAAAGCCTTTTATTCTTTGATCATGCTGCTCTCCACTCTAACTTGAGATGAGTCTTGGTTAGCGATGTTACATTTATAAAACAATTCGTGTATATTTTAGGCATGTTAAATTTATAATAATATTGATTACTAAATAAATAAATCAATTGACTACTCTTTATTAGCTTAATTTACGACTATGAATTATTTCTGTAAGGGGAAAAAGATGAATAATAAAAATATGTAAATGCGGCAACATTAATTTGCCGATTTTTGCCTAGATTTTTTTATCGTGTGAACAGACAGGTTATATATCTAGAATTTGCAAGAGGTAAGGTAAATATTTTCATAAAACATATCCTCATTAAGAAGTATTTTTATTTATTTTACATTATTATAATTACGATTCCGGTTGGTATACAATACTAGGATTATCGAATTGATGAACATCATCTGCATAAAGATTTTCAGGCAGCTCCCCTGTCTTTTCATCCGGTAAATATGTAGGAAAATGTGGTGAAGTATCTCTTTTAGTCGGGAGAATTGTATCAAACAAGTAGCACGTAGTATTTGTTTCTCCAGGTACATTTTGAGCTAATACCCAAATTACATTGTATTTAGTGTTTATCCGTAGTATCTGCAACATATATATAAAAAATTTAATAACAATTTAAAGTTACTCTAATTGCTAACAATAGTATTGATAATATTTTCTCAATATATTTAGATTATTGTAATTATTTATTAATATATTTATAAAGAATCCATTTTAAAAAGTGAATCTTTAAAACAAAGTTTGTTAATAACTATTATTATCACAGTTAAAAGGAATTCAAATTTTCTCTTATTATAGCTTGTTTGAAAGTTTGAAAAAAAACGTAAGATTTTTATTTCATGTAACTGAGATAATACATTTCTGTCTTTAAATTGTGGTAGAAGAAAGTTGCAAAAAGATCCTAAATATTTTTTGTTAATTGTATTAGTGTAATTAGAAAATATAGCTTTACTTTTTAAATAAAATTATAATTACTAATCTTTTAATATTTTTAATATAAGAATGTTAGAGGAAAATACTGCATGATCCTCCTCTTGTTAATAAATTTGTTGGTATATTCCTAATAGCATACGTTCATCATTTTTACGAATTTTTCATATGATTTATATAAATGAATAACATAAAAACTTCATTACTATATAGTATATCTTATTTTTAAAAGTAATATACCTCCAAACAATCAATACTTTGTGATTGTTTAATAATGCAAGGAAGATCTTTATTTATTTCATCATAAAGATCTACTTGTTAGAATACTTCATATAAGCATTTAAGAATTTACATCCTATTTCTGTACTAAACATTTTATGTGGGAAAGATACCTGGATTCTTTAAATGCAAGTTATAAAAAACTAAAATTGAATTCCTAGTACGTTTAGATAATTCTTAATTAATTATTCGAGGCAAATACAAACATGAAATGTGTTCACGTTATATCCAAACTACTAACATATGTTGAACGCCGATTATTCTAATCTGAATGATCGATCAATGCTGATCGCTCTGATGAGAGTGTAGCTACATTTTATTTTCTTTTTCGAAGTCATAGTAAGCATCGTTATATACTCTCGGCAATCAGCATAATATGCTTTTATAAAACTATATGAAAAATAATAAATATGCACTATCTTTGTATAAAATTGCAAAAATATTTACAACAGTGTTCATATACAAAGTATATATGTAAACAGTAATTTGATATAGCTACTATACCAATATATAATTTCCATCATTAAATCTAATTAAACAATTAGGAGTGTTAAAAACAAATGATATGGTTCTACCAAGAAATGAAAATTCAATTGTACTTTTTAATATATTGTTATACTTAAAAAAATAATAAGAGCAAAATTAAATCATACTGACTTCATTTGCTTATTTTATATAATTTTAACACTGAACTCAATATATTATGAATATTTATAAAATCATCATAAAACATTTTATTGGCACAAATATTTGTAAAAATTATTATTTAATTAATTTTTTAACTTATTTTTTTAGATTTAGTTATAAATATAATAAATTACCGAGATTTAGCGTAAGCTATAGTGAAAACCTTGTTTCACTGAAAGAAATGAGCATTAATTTTATTTAAAACAAAACAAAGCAATTTTCGTATCTCTAATCTCAGTTGCATGATTTAATGTCTATAGTTCTCAAGAAACAGCTAAAAGATGTATGGTTCCATATATTCAATTATAAACTTGATATACTAAATATAATCACTGATTTATTTACTAAATGAATTTTAGTTTACTATCTGAAACCTGTTTATTTCAAGTTCTGATTTTATAATCAAGTAAAATTATATTTTTTAGTCATTAAAAATAAATATATTAAAAATTGCGTTTGTCTTTTTGATTAATATATGCTTGTAAAAATACAAGTACCAGTGTGTAATAAATAATACTACTGCACAACATTGAATAAAAATTTTACTATTGAATTATATAGAAACTTTGGTTAAAAAGATGTAGGTCAAATAATTACATATTACCTTTACACCACGTAGAATACGCCAACGATTTCCCATATGTCCAGGTAGCTTAGTACCTGGCATCACTCTGGCTTTGCCACTTCCTGAAGCTATATTACCTGGTCTTCTATGTGTTTTAGTTACACCATGAGAAGCAGGCATGCCTTTAAATCCCCATCTTTTCATAACTCCTTGAAAACCGCGATCTACCCTTTATTTATAACGAGGATGGTGACTGGTTAATATATGCATGATGTATAAAAATGAAAGCATTCATAAAAAATTTACGTTTTTGCTCGAATGTCAAGAAATTCTCCTGGTTTGAAATGGGTTGCATATAAAGGAGTTCCTGGTTGAAGAGCAGCATTTGGAGTAATCATAAATCTCATTAGTACTTTCTTTGGTATAACTCCAGTTGAATTAAATATTCCACTATATTCCTTGGTAATCTGCAAAAATTAATAACATGAATGTCATATTTAATACTTGAATTGAACATTAATAAAACATTAATCAAAGTAAAGATATTTTATAACTTACTAGTTGAGGATCAATATTTATTGCACCCAATACAAGACAACCACTTTTTTTTATACCATAACGTTTTTTAGAAATAACTGGTTTGTATTCTTCTGGTGGAATATATTTTACAACCTGATTATCTATGATCTATTAAAAAATAAGATACATGAGATTAAAATAGATTTTTATATAATCATATTATACAATACCTGTATCAGAGTTGCAAGCACTTTTTTTCCATCTTTTAACCACATAGGATGTACTCCTATTTTTTTACCAATTAAACCACTACGTCTAGATTTAGGAGTCCATACTGTATTTAATGGAATTAAATCTGTATTTAATGGAGATTTATGATGACTGAGGAACTCAGAAGTAGATGATACAACTTCTGAGAGGAATTCTTTATTTTCTGAAGTCAGGTCTTCATTATAAAGCTAATGTAAATATTGGTAGTATAAAATATTTATAAAACAGAAAAATGTAAAATATTACTTATATTTTTTAAATATATACCACACGTGTTGGTTTTGGAAGCCATTCAGGATGACGTTTTCTTGGTGGCGGATTTTGTTTTCTACCACGAACAGAAACTATTGTGCTAAGCATAAGATAATTGTATTATTAAAAACTAATGACAAAACACTAATGAAACACTGTAATATACAAGTAACTAAATAAACATTTCTCATATAATAAGAGTAAATAAGTTTATAAATTATTTTCATTCAATACCTCTGTTTTAAACACCTGCTAAACAGTTGAAAATCATTCAAAGTTTTCAAAACTGACACCATGTTTGCAAAATTTGTTTCAATTTACAATTATATTGTGTAATAGAATGCTGATATAATTCTGAAAATGATTAAAAGAGTTATTATTACAGAATTAAAAATATTTCTAACCTTAAATCATTGATTAATGTTATTACTTCTAACACAGTTAGAAAAACAATACTTCCAACTTAATTAATCTTAACACTTTACAATTAATAACATTTTAATGCACATAACACCCTTAAATTAATTACAGATATAATAATCCTCCTAATAATAAAATCATGAATTACAAATACAAATAATGTGCAGAATAGACCTATGGTCAGGTTGATCAAAGAATGTACCTATACAAGTTATAAGGGATACCTCTACCACAGACGAGGTAAACCTATTACTTTATGAACTTCGTGATCCAGCGTGATTCTACAGACTCAGAAATTTGATTGTAGCAGTACTATGACTTTCTATTTACCAACATTTATCACACTATAGCCACGGCAAAATATATACCATAGGAACTACAGAATTTGTTGAACATATATTATAGCATATTTATAATTCTTTTTGCGGCATTTGGTTGTATTATGATTTCTTCGTATGTTGAAGTTATTGATAATTATGCGAATAATTATGCAAATACATTAATGCATACATTTTCCGTTTTAAGATACTTAGGATTATATGCTTGGATATATTAACAAATATTTTGTAATATCTTTTTGCAATATATAAAATCATTTTTAAATTTCCCGCACATCTAAAACATTTTAATAACGTTAATGATGCCATCTCTCCAAAAAGTGTCCAAACTGGTAACAAACATTTATCGACAAGTAAGCAAAAGTGGTAACTGACTTTGATGAGGGCTGCCACCTATCAAAGAAACCCGCAAACCACTCGCACATTTTTACCAACAATAAAAAGAGACAGAATAAAAACGACAAAGCTGCTCCACCTATATGGTAAACAACCGAACTATTCCGTTAACAGTTTCAATCACTCTTCAATAGATGGAGCCGCAAACTAAAGTTACTTAATTTATGCGTGAAAATTTAAAATCACTTTCTTCCTTTGATCTTTTTATTTAATTTTTATTTCTCCAAAGTCTCACTTGCTTTTAGTATAATATGATTAATCTCTGTCGGACGGAATGATAGAATCAGCATTTACAGGCATAATTCCTAAACAATTTTGCATGCCCCATTCTTGTTAGGGTATTGTCTTGTTAACCAATAAGTAACAAAGTCACGTTGGTCCACCGAAATCGGTAAGGTAATTAGTTTACTCTTCGTTTGTGGTTGAATAATTCTTGAAGTTACTGCTCTAAGTCATAGATGTCACACTAAATGCTTTGATTTTTTGCACAATCGGTATTTCAGATCGTTAGACACAAAGTTGCATATGATATAGTGGGTCTTCCTTGTGCTTAAGGATCGGGTTTTTCTTGGTGGGCCGTTACTTTCTAGCTGATGAGCCACCATTAGGAGGTTCTTCATGGGCCTAATCTTATATTTTGTCTAATCCTGATGGAGCCGGTAAATCCATGCACCTTCTTTCATTGACGCTTAGTATATAGGTTTAAGGATCTTTGTATATGTTTTGGTAGCTGCACTATATTTTTTAAAGTTGTCACAAGATATTATGTAAAATTTTCTAATCATGCAACTTTCCGCTTCCTGAGTAATCCTGCTTTTATTCAAAATATCTAATTGAAATAATGCTTTATTGAATTACATAATTTTTACAAAAATATTAGTGATTATTACATGTCTTATGTGATTAAATCAATCACTTTTAAATACTGTACTAGTATGTTAACAAGTTTTGTACATTTGAAATTTTTAATGTATTTTCAATACATTTACTTATTATTTTTCTAAGCGTAAGATTTCTCTCAGGTATTTAATCTATATATTTAAAGAAAGTCATTTTATTTTGAGACTGTTATAATTATGAATTCTTTTATGTTATGCATAATTGCGAAATGTATGTTTGGTAATGTACTATAAAGCTTATCAATTTCGTCCATACTAATGTAGACACATAATGCTGATTCTATGTGAAAGGATTTGAGGTGATAGTGGTGGTTTTACAGTAAATCAAGAAAAATAGCGGTTTTATATGAAATTGTACAGAATTCGTGCTTAATTTATCTACAAATATTCGGAAGTTATCTGTTTTATAAAAGATGCATATGTCTTTTAGTAAATGCTATTTGTTCTTAGTAGATATATCAATTGTATAATTTTCATAAGCGTATATATATTTATCTTTCAGTTTGCACTTATACATTAAAAATTTATCATTAAACCACTACTACTGCTTCTTATGGGTTGAATCATTTCACATAGAATCAGCAAGATACATCTGTGTTAGTATGGACAGAATCGATGCCTCATTGTAAGTATGTATGAATGCGAAATACTTGTAAAGTTACATGTTTGATGTTTTAAATTTCGTTTTATTATAAAGAAATCAACACTTTTTTTATCTAAATTTCATCCATTTTATTACTTCAAGTAAGACTATTTGTTTAATTCATTCAGATTGTTACAATAGTACTACACATCTCAAATAAAATATAACTAAAAGTCGATTATTTTTATGAAAATATCACGATGGTATCAATTAAAATTAAGACAAAGGAAAAATTAAAAACAATTTTAAGTTTACAATAAGAATAATCTGAAGAACTGTTTGTTTTTAAATATCTAGACCGAGTTTAGTTGATCAATAATTGACGCTTCTTTATTTTTTCTTCCATTTTTGCTTTGAAATAATATGGATCTGTACGACCTTGTGTTGTGTCTACATTTGTGATTTACTAGCTTATATATACTCTTATGCAATGTCCTATCAAGAAAATGGTTGTATAGCATTTTTTACTAACATATTGAAATATCTATCATTGTGCAGATATTTAAAATCATTGATAATATAATATGGAACCAATTCATTACTTTTAAATTATATTATCACATTGATCATATTCATAAATTAAAGATGTAAGTATTTTAAACATTATCTGGAAACTTATAACTTGATAAATTATGTTTACTCTGCATAAGAGCTTATTAATAATTTACTTGGATTTAATGTATCTTTTTTTAACGCTATACAAAATAACTCATATTACTAAAAATAATATATGTTGTTAATTTAACAGAATCATTACTATCATTTGTAATTATTATTATTATGTATTATTTTCAGAAACATCATTTTGAATTCTTAAAAACTTTTAAGTAAAACACTATAGAAAATGGATTGCAGAAGATAGCAATGTAAAGGAAGTTGTTTATAATTATTTAAAAGATGCTATATTTTAGAAATGGTCAGGATTATGGATTTGCATTTATGCCTACAGAAGTATCTAGGTATTTTTATGATTATAATACTGTTAGAATTATGCAAATTAAGGAACTCTATATCTTTTCATTTTTTGATTTTTATTATTTGATTATTTTATTAACAATATATTTAATCGTACCAGAAACTAATATAAGATCAACCTTTGTTACAGTAATTTGACATAGTTGAAAAATACATAATGTATTTTCAAGTGCTGAGAAATGAAAATAAAATTGTTACATTGTTCATATTTGTCCCTTAATTAAACTAAAATTATATATATTTGTTAAATATCATGGTCCGACAAAGGTTTCCAAACATTAATGGTAAATTAAAGTGTGATCTCATTTTCATCATCAAGTTATATAACAGAATTGACAGTAACTTTTTCCATTATGTAAATTTCACTGTTTGTACAGGTGTCAGAAGTGGTAAGCATTTTTTATTAACTCTTGTTATTGGTATAATCTTTGGATTTCTCTCAGCATGCCTTTTAATAACATCTACAAGAGATGTGCCATATATGTTTAATTGGTTTTCTGGTAGTTTTATGCTTTCAAGAGATCCACATCATTATTCAGAATTGGAATCAGAGGTAGTTACTTTACACATGATTTGTTTTGTTGTAGTTTATTTATAATCAGTTTTTGATCTTATTAATAAATACAACAGGTTGGACCTGAAACAGAGGTAAAATTTCATGGCGAAAATGAGGATTTTCATAAAGATGAAGGCAAAGTTGCACAAGAACTTGCAAAGAAAGTACGTGTTCTCTGTTGGATCATGACTGGTCCAAAAAATCACCAAAGTAAAGCACAACATGTGAAAGCAACATGGGGAAGACGTTGCAATATTCTTTTATTTATGAGTTCTGCTGAAGGTAAATTGTGTGTTTGGAAGTAATAATGAGCAGTTTAAGAAAATCATTTTTAAATATTTAAATTTTTCTCCTAGATATAAATTTACCTACAGTTGTTTTACCAGTAAAAGAAGGAAGAGATAACTTATGGGCAAAAACCAAAGAAGCTTTTAGATATGCTTATGAAAAGTACAAAGATGAAGCCGATTGGTTTATGAAAGCTGATGATGATACGTAAGTAATTTGTTATAAGTTCAGGTTTTTAAATAATTTATGCAATACCTTTTTTAAATTTAAAAGCTTTTTCATTTATAATATTCATTAAATATGTATGGATCTAGTTACAGTACAGACGAGTGACGTCTTAATCAAATATTTTGTTTTCTTTTGTATGTAAACAATTGCATAAATTTACATGTATTACACACTGAATTTGATAAATATAAATTGTACTTGTTCCTTCATTTATGTGGAACATTCGTTTTATATGATTCTTTTACATGTTTGAAATTATTCCAATATTTTTACAATCCTAATTTCAATTTCAATATCAATAAATGAATAAATATGAACAAATCTATATTGATGTGGTTACTTATGTTTAAATGATAATTTGTAGGATATTTTTATACATCTTTATTTATATGTAGCTTCATTTAAAAAAATCACATTAAGAATAAGAAATTCACGTACTTTAACAAGTTTCATTTTCGATAAAAACGCTTATATCCGAAACATAGTTTTGTATTTTCAGTACTTATAAAAATAATAGGGTATATCAAATGTACTGTACATCATCATCAAATTTTTTTAATTCGTCAGAAAAGTATTAATTTATATTCTCTATTTGAAAATTTGAAGTCATTTGAATGTATCGATAATTAAGGATTTTCATTTAAGAAAAAATGATTTGAAATTCATTGAGCTTAAAATTAAAATAATTTATTACCATTCTTTCAGATATGTTGTAGTAGAAAATCTACGATATATGCTGTCGTCTTACGATTCAAGTTCTCCGTTATACTTCGGCTGTAGATTTAAGCCATTTGTAAAGCAGGGATATATGAGCGGCGGTGCAGGATATGTACTAAGCAAGGAGGCTCTACGTAAGTTTGTGGAAGATGGATTGTCTGATAAAACGAAATGTCGTTCAGATAATGGAGGCGCGGAAGATGTGGAAATGGGAAAATGTCTTGAAAAAGTAAATGTCAAAGCGATGGATACTCGGGATCCACATGGTCGCGGAAGATTTTTCCCTTTTGTGCCAGAACATCATTTAATTCCTAATCATGTAGATAAAAATTTTTGGTACTGGAAGTACATTTATTATGATACCAAAGATGGTCTTAATTGTTGTTCCGATAGCGCGATCTCATTTCATTACGTTTCACCTAATATGATGTACGTTTTGGAGTATTTAATTTATCATTTAAGGCCATATGGTATCACGCATAGCGTGGAAAAACTTACTGTGGATCAACCAGTGCACCAACAGAACACTAGTCCATATATTATTCTATCTTGAAATATAAATAATAAATAACTTTGATCTTTATAAATTTTTAAAGAAATATGAAAACTGAAAAGGTATTTTTAAGTATTTGGTAGTTTTAGGTAGCTTTAATATATTAAAATGTTTTGAAATTTTTGAATGGAGTAATCATTCAAATATTGAATGCTATTAAAATTATAAGTTGATAGCTGAAAAAATATTACCAGTTTTAATTTCTAAATCCGTGAGGAAAGTAATCAATGATATGATAACTTTGTTTTTTATAGAGTCATTTCAGATAAAATTATTTGCTTTCTGATATCAATATCAACAGTTTTATATAAAACAAAATATGATGTAATACATATAAATTTTACAAGCTTTGGAATTTCACTAAAATATTTGTAAGTACAATCTAACTATAAATACTATCGTATTATATTGTTTTTGGACGTCACTGTAACAAAAAGGTTAAGATGTAAAATAAAACAACTCAATTTCAAATATTATTTCAGAGATAAAAATTTTTATGAAAATAGGGGAAAATAGTATAATAATAAAATTTGAATTTTTTTCAATTCACTAATGTATACTTTTAAGTCTATATCATATTTTGAGCAAAACTTTTGCTAATATTAAATGAATCGATTTTGTATGAAATGACTTGTGAATAACTAGTCTATTCAGGCCAACGAATTAATTGTTAATATATTAATTAAAAGATGGTACTTATGATAAATATATAGGATATTTAATAATATATATGTTTATACATACCTTGATTGTAAGAATAAGACGGGATATAGACTGCTCTACAAATAAATGTTAAAAGCATAATAGAAATATTGTTAATAATTGATATTCTGTACTACTTAATTTTAATAATTTTACTATACATGTATACTATACAGTAATATTTATTGTAATTCTGATTAAGTATTTTTAAAATGTGAAAATGGCATTTAAAAAGACATTGTAACTTTTTTTGTTTAAAAAGCAAGGAATATATACTATTTTAACATTTTTGAATTTCTTTTATATCTAAACATTTTTACAAAAAAGGGAAAAGCTTACAATAATTTTTACCTTTTCATTTTTACATATTAGAATTGCGTTTTCGGACAGTTTTATTATGATTAAAACACAAGGTTAAATTTAGACTAATAATAAATTTCATAAAACTGAAGTTCGTATTGATGTTTCTATTATGCTTACAACATCAAAACTGTAAGTCATACACATGCTTTGTGTGAAATGAGGTATATAATTATATATACACATAAAACTGTATTTCGTAATATTAATATAATAATGGTAATAATAATAATTAATAATAATAATAATAATCCCAATAATGATGTTCTACCCAGATAATAAATACTATAGATACAGTGTGAGTGTGGTGTGTGAGTAAATTAACCAATTAACTTTATAAGGGGGGGAGAGGATTAGGGATTACTATGTACAAGTCATATTTGTACTATGCGACTGACGCAATTAGCCATCATTGGCTTCCATTCAGACGCGCCCTGTATTCTCTTGTCTTTTTATTTTTTTTCCTTATATATCCTTTTCGCTTCGTTCGCTTGCTCATTGTTTGTATGTTTAATATTTTTTTTCCTAAATTACAGGGAACAATTTCTCTGTGCTCTTCTCTCATTCTCTTTTACTTTTTCGCGTTCTTTCTGCTCATTTTCAATTATCTAATATCTCGGCGATGTCTCTCATTTCATAAATTATTTAAAAACAATATTTTACACTATTAATGTATGTATAATATATAGAGGTCACCTAATTTGAATAAAATTTGTCAAACAGCATCGAAAAATTGCGCTAACGGGTCCAGGAAACATGATAACAGTGACCCAGTGCCGCGCGAGCACCACGCGAGCATAATATAATATATAATTATCGTACTTATCTCACACCAGGGGCTTATACGAGGCATTTTACTTGTAAAAAAGAAGTATCGCCTCCCTTATCGTTCTTCTTTTTTCGTTTATATCATCTATATAAAATTAAAAAACAACGTAATATTATTTATATTACTTCGTCGTTATTAATAATAAAAGCTTTGTACAAAATTCAATTTACACTTAAAAACATTTTGGTTACGTAATTTTCTAGAGATTCTGATTTGCAATTCAACTATCTACCGACAGAGAGGCAATCGTAAAGTTAATTTCTTTTAACGCGCTCTCTTTTGTTTCCTCTTTTCTTTCATTTATACATACTCACTCTCTCTTTCTCCCTTCTTCCCTCTCTTACGTTCAGTTTCTCTCTCTCTCTCTCTTTCTCTCTTCCATACACTCATTCATTTGTTCTGTCAACCTCTCATATATAATTCTATCTTTCATTCATCAGACTCCATTTGGTGTGCGGCAACATGTAGTCGTTAATAATAGTACTTTGCATTATCCTTTTTTGTTTGTTGCGACTGTTAATAAAACACAAAGTATAGTTTTGTCTCGTTATAAGTGGCTTGTTCAGGGAACAAGGCGCAGCTACAATGAAACGGTTCTTCATTTTACGGACCCCTGTTTTTTTGCTGCGGTGAGTGAGCGAGAGGGAACAGACCATAAATATTGCTCAATTGTAGTGTTCATAGTATCATATTTCGAACAAGAAGACAGAGTCAATGGTAAAGTATATTAGAATATTTACTACTTGCATTTGTAGTATTAATATTTGCATAATATCATAAAATAATTCTTATATTTATTGCTGCACATATAAATTTAAAGAAAATTAGTAACAGAGAATTTATCAGATCGAATTGAATTCAATCATAGTCCATTTAAAATGTTAGACTGAGAAAAGTCTTTTTTCTTCATCTCCTTTAAAAAATATAATACAATGTCGTCGATATCTAGAACGAAATTGCTGCCTCGCTCATTCGTAGCCTGTCGCACTCTCCGCAGTAACTATTACAAAGACAGTGGTGAGGATAGCGAGACGACTTGTAACGAATCACGAAAAACCACTTATAACGAGACAATACTGTATAATCTATTCATTTCTTCTTCGCCTGTCAAATTACATGAATAGAAAAACGTTTAAGAGAATTACTGTGCATCAATAATTATCATCAGATTTACGCTACAATTGCGGCATATCTTTATCATGTTGTATTAAGTTAAAAAAACCGAGTAAGGAAAAATGTCTCGGTATTTCGCACTGGAGGATTATCGACTACTGGTCAAAGGGTAGATCTCTCCCAGTTATCCAAGGAATTTCGAAGTCTTTAACACATAGTTGAAGACAGATGTAGGAAACCAGTTGCTCTCGTAAAGCCCCAAGTGATGGTATGGTAAAGGAGTGCATGAAAGAGGTGCACATACTGCACTACGAAGGGAGAGGGTGTGGGTCAGACGAGAGCTGCCGCTGCATGATAGAGCTGCATGAGCGCTTGCACGTGCACTGGCAAACAGGATAATCGATCTTTTGTGTTCGCATCCACTGCGAGCCATGATAGCGCATTGTATCCCTCCAGCACGTATCTAAAACATATCAAATATTCAATATAATTGACGAAATAAAAATTAGAAGATTTAACAGACATTGTACAAGAATGTACTGAAATTATATCACAAATTAAATCTTTTATACTAAAATAACGAATGTTTAACCACTGTGAAAATATAACATAATCTGCTTTTCACTAGTAGTCAGTAAAATGGAAAACCATTGATGTTTCTATTGTCAGAATAAGCACGCGTGGAAGAGAGGGACTATATTTTTTCAAATGAATATAAATAAATAGCACAAATAAAATTCTAAAAGGATTATCTTGTAATAATTTTAACCTGTAAAGTTACGTTTTAAAGTTTTCTAACTTTGAAAAGAGAAAAAAATATAATACTAATTAAATTATCATTACACATAATTAAAACAAATAGAGTAATCAAAGTAATAATATAAACCTGAGCACATCGGTCGTATACTGCGAGTCTAATGGATGAGCAGTGAGTGCACTTTGTTGTTGCAACAGATCATCACTGTTCTGCTGTATTGCTGGACTATGTAAATGTAAGGCATTCTTTAAGAACACTGGGCAAACTCCTTCAAGATGAGGACAAGCTGACCAAAACCATGGTGGCATTCGTCCAGTTGGTGCTGTAGATACCAAATAACCAAGCGCAAGTGGTTGCTGCAATAATGTTCCAACTTCTTCTACTTGTTCAGTAACTGTTACCTGTTAATTTAAAATGCTACAATTAGATTTTTATCTTAAATTTTATAATGACTGTATTAACAATCAGTATCTTTAATTTTGTTACAATTTTTAACTATAATTTATCAATATTTGTTTATTTATAAAATTATGGTTCATAATATTCAAGTATCGATAAAAATATCCTACTCTTGGTTTTATATTATATTAATTATATTATATAATTGTTTTTTTGTTTATTATTTGTAATTATGATCTTTTACTTTATTTGTATAAATTAGTTAATATTACAACTATCTATCTATTTTATTTATTATCATTGAAATTTGTTAGTATATTTTTCGCAATTGGTAACTTGTTTTTAACTTAATAATAATAATATAATATAGTAAAACCGCAAAATCTTTCACGTATTAAAATAAACATATTATAGATACTACAATATATGAACGTATAAAAATATAATTTTATCATTCAAATGAGCTTTATGAAAGATTAATGAAAATGCAGGAAGTATTTTCAAATATCCTAAGCAATAATTAGCACCAGCAAATTTTCCATTTATAACTGAAATAATGTTCATTATAAGTTGTAAATATTTTACTGTTATTCTAAAACAAAATGTAGTGTATGACCTTTAAGTTTAGTTTATGACCTTGCTATTTTGTGATGTGTACAATGATTACAGTTATTCAAATCAAATAAATACATATTTACAATACAAATAAAAATTTTCAATACAACTTCTGAATATACTTTATAAACAACTACAAAGCTTAATTGAAGTTTTCATATTCATTTGATCCTAAATTTTAGTTGGTCAATTTTAACTTACTCTTGGTGTATTGCTACATGGAAATGGACTACCAGGACCATCATGATTGCCTAAACCTGAGCCACCACCATCCCCACCCAATGGAGATCCTTCGGGTCTGTGTGGACTACCACCAGGACTTTGTCCTCCACCAGCACCAGCTTCTGGCCATACATTGAAGATATCATTGAAGTCACCCATGCCTTCCATACCTTCTGGCATATCATCATTCAGTGCAGAAAATAATTCATCATCTCCTAATTCTGGTCCATTAATATGTTGCTCTTGAAATGCAGTTTGTGATGACTGTAATGAAAAAATAGCTATTCTTAGATATTTAATGATTCTAAATATTTAAGTATTATAATGGTTTACTAAATATTAGCAATTTAAGACTGTACTTATTTATAAGAATATTACAATATTCTAGTTACAAACTCTGAATAATTGATAATAATTAATAAATAATTTTTTATATTTATATAACTATATGCTTATTATTATTTTAGAACAAAATTTAAATTTATAGTAAAAAAGATATTTTTTAGTTCTTATAGTAATTGTTAATAATTAGGTATTTGCATTAGTTTTACTAATTTCTATTGTCAATTTAAGCTGAGACTGTCCTTGAAACAATTTTTAAAACCACTTTTTAACTATCTTATGTTGGATATTTATTTTGTGGACTTCGATTTACTAAAGCTAAAATTAAATAATTAGTAAAAAAGGAATATCAATTTTTATATATTATATTAAAAAATATAAATTAAAACATACAAATTATAAAGCTTTTATGAACATGTTAGTCTAAATTAATAATAAAATATGTTTTAGTTTGTACTGAATAACCCAAATTTTATGGAAACTTTTTTCCCTTAATACAGTTTCTGTTTGACTAAATACTGAAAGTTTATGTTTAAAAACATAAATACCAATAGAAAAAGGTTTTTGTTTTAAAAGCTTTTTGCTTTACTATTTTTGTTAATGAACATTTTATTGCATTCTTGAAAATTTTACCTGTGTGGTGGCAGATGTAGGAAAGACGAGAATATGAGTACACGTAACATCTTGTGGTGTAGATAATTGGCAGTTCACTGATGCTTGGCTAAATCTTTCATCAGGTGTAAACTGATCAGCCATAAGTCTGAGAGTTGAATCTGGTTCAAGGGAGACTAAACAAGCGCTAAGCACACACGGTGCTGCTGATGGATATAGAAGACTGCACTGGCCACATATTTCTTTGAGATGTTTGGAAGCTTTGAGAAGCGCTTTCCTAGATAGTAACCAACTCCATCCTTTTAGTTCACCATGCCCAATACGTCCTACACGACCTACTACTAATCTCCAAGGTTGTACCTAAGTACAAAAATGTTCTTTTTTTAAAACAGACTATACAATGTCTCAGTCTTTTATTACAATTTATTATAACAATTTTAATTGTTGTTACTGATAGTATTTTGATTTAGAATATTTACATTAATCTTCCGATCGTATTCAAAATTATATACATTTTATAATTAATTTTTAAATAATTTAGGTATTAGAAAATTTAAATACTGATCAAGATAAACTTATATTCTGAAATAAATATTTTCGAAGTGTTTCTTTTATTTTATTAAAAAGCTTTTTTATACAGAGGAAGAATTGCAGCTTATTTGGCTATTGTAAAAGAGAGTCAGACTTTTAAAAATGTTGGAAAACAGTGCTTTAAAAAGACTTAATTACTATTAAACTATTATTAAGTGGAAACATTACTGTTCATATAAACAATATATTTTGTATATTACATACATTATATATTGTATAAAAGAAAATGTTACATTTTATAATTCCTTTTGAAAACATTACATAAAATTATTCGTTTAGAATTTATTTCAATATTAAATATGTTAATGCTAAATGCTATGCTAAATCATTTTGTTGTATTAGAAAACCTTTTAAACATTTTTTATATAATGGGTAAAACAATGCGTTTCACTTCGAAATAATTATGTAGATTTCAAATTGTAATGAGATTGAAATAAAGAATTCTACAATTCAATACTTTTTTTTTAGAGTGGACGAAAATCTCCATCGATTAACACGCCCAAAAATATATGATTTTAATTAAGAAAGATTCTATTGTATTTTTCAGACACATTAACTGCATAAATGTGATACAGGAAATTACGAAAATACAATTTTTAATTTTGCTTGTTTTTATATTACTAAATGAATTTCTCAATAAATTTATTAAAAACAAATAGCACTAAATTTGCATAAGACTTGTATAAATATGACAGAAACATTAATTTTATAGATCTTATTTAATATTTTATATCTTATTAGTAAAATACTTACACCTTGAGACATTACACCAAGTATGAAATCCATTAGTTTCTGCAATCCAATTCGCCTTGCTGAGGCGCGTTTTCTTCTTTTTCTATTAGGTATGTCGATATTGATAGTTGCTGTTTCAAATATCTCGCCCCTATCGTCAGTAGCAACCGCAAGCAGCCAAGATTGATCTTCGCTGAGGCAGTAGCTTAGGTACAAAACTGCGCATTCTTCTGGTCCAGCGATGCCAAAGGATTCTGGTGCTTCGCTCTTTGCCCGTAGTGGAGCCAGGACGTAGGCTGGTGCGTACAACCGGTACGGGGCTCTGTTCCGTTCCTGATGTATAGTTGCAAGAGTATTACTATAAGACTGAAAATGATCGAGTCATAGCCTGTTTATTTTTTACTATTTCCGTCATTTCAATTAGCACATGACTAACGCGGTTGATTTAATTTAGGGAATTGATCGAACACAGAAGTACAGAATAGGATCTTACATCTTTACTTTTAAGAAAAAGATCTGCTGCAGCAGCGGTACCAAAGCCAGTGAGACTTTTTACCATGGAGTTATGATTTAATAATCGGCGGCCTTGTAGAAACACATTTAACGCTAACGCTCTCATTTCATCCTGTATCTTGCGCCTTTCTCTGGCTCGGCCCAACTCCATTATACTTTCCAAAGATATTATCTGCATCCAAAAAAATTGTAACTTAATTAATTAAAATTATGGAAAGTTTAGTAATACTATATGACTTCATTTATTCAAATTAACGTCCTCAAAGTACTCAGTTTACCGAACATACTGTTGAGCTTTTTATTTGAATTCACTTGGCATAACATTTACACGAATTCATGATTTGATTTTTTGAAAGCTTGAAAACGAGAGATAGTGCTTCTAATGCATACATACAAACAAATACGTAGAAATCCAATTACACAAATAAATATCGGTTTAAACTAAATGAATGAATAATAAAGAGAAGAGAAAGGAGTTATAGAATAATTATTATTTGAAAGATTCAATTATCTGATTCCTTTTTTCCTAACTAATTCGGACAAATAAAATTTTATTGTATTATATTAAAAAATAAAAGAAATATGTATTTAACATGAAGTATCCTTTAGCTTTAAGTTCTATCTCTGTTTCTTATATGTTCTTTAATTATATTTTAAGTATTGTCTAGCTTAATATAATAATAAAAACAATCGAATCTTACCTGAACGTTGATATTGGATCTAATGTTTTCAGGCATGTTGTTAACTGCTGCTGAATATGCACGTAATAGAGCTAAAATTGCAAGTCTTCGACGATCAGGATCCTCAGGGCCACCCAATGAAAAAGGTTCTACTAAGTAAACAACTACAGCTGGAGGCTCGACTTCTTCTTCGTCTGGACCCGTTGTGGTATTACTATGTATTGTGGCAGTTTGTGAAGTTGGTGTTGTATTACCGGCATTAGAATTAGAATTTGTTGTGTTTGATAATGGAGTCTCACTTCTAGGATTTTCTCCTTCTGAAAATGTGTAAATGTTACATACATATATTATGTATAAACTGAAATATTTAATAAAAAGGGACAAAAAAGTTAGTCAGAGAAGTTAACTGTGAGAATTAGGTATAGAAACATGAAAAAAAACAACAAATCTTGGTTGGAAGAAACTAGGAAATGTAAATAATACAAATGTAAGTTAGGTACCTTAAAACATGCAGTAAAAGAAGTATGCAATAGTAGTGAAAGAGGATAGAGAGGTGTACAAACAAATATGTACTATGGTGTGTTTCAGGTACAATTAATGTAGTATGATTAAACATCTTACAAATAAATAAAAACTTGAAAAACTGTTCTCGGAAAAGATACATAAGAAAATTTATACCTAATGTATATAATTTCTTTTTATAATAAATTAACCCCTGCAAGCTATAGCGGCGTACTATGTTTTCTACATGTTTTTATTCTACTTGTTTATAAGAGATTACGTTTCATGCTATATATAAATAAAAATGATTCTTAGTACAAATACGTACCAACGGACTCAGATTTGTTCGTCATTACATCAGGTGTGGCTGGCATTGTGTCACTAACGGTAATAGTCGTTTGTTGTTGTTGCTGTTGTTTATTGGTTAACTGCGAATCTCCGGGATCTAATAAACTTCGATCTTGAATAACCTGTGTTAAATATGGAGCTAATCGATGATTACAAACTTGAGCGTATAATCGTAATAATTCTCCTAATTGATTCTCTCCTAAAAGTTTAAACCAGTCGTCTACTGGTTGTTTGGTTTGTTTTTGTACAGATGATTTTCCAACACGAAGAATTCCATCACGTAACGCTTTTGAAATAGGTGTATGCCTTCCTAACCGACAGATCTAAATAAAAAATATTGTAGTTATACAATTTAGTTGTAGTATATTATGCAAGAATTATTCACTTACTTCATATGTGGTGGACAATTCACGAAAGAATGATTTCACTTTATTAATGACGCAATCACTATCGGGTGCTACCACCACGTAGGCGATATCTCTAGGTCCAGCGTATGGTTCTAACAACAGTTTCTCCCAGTAGCTCAAAGCATATGGCGATAAAGACAACCAATCTCGATCATACCCGACAACCAGTGCAGGTATAGGTTGAGGTTCACAGCGATCATCGGTTCCACGACCAGCTAAACGATGAAATTGTCTCCAGGTTAAAGGACCTGTGACAGTATATGGTGCTTCCCACATACGAGTAGTACACTTCTTCTGTACTGCATCTTGTAATAGCGGTTGTAAAGCTGTCATCATTCGCACAATATCACCACTGCACTGAGGACCCTTTGCTCTAAGGAACACCCATCGATGCACTCCAATTACACGATTAGTCCTTTCATTGTGTGTACCATTGATTTTACCCTGATCAAGAGCCGCCAGCGACACTTCATTTCCGTCATTAAATTCCAACATATTCACAGTAGGCGCGAGCATTGGGTAACTTTTCATTGCGGCGTAGATCCTAGAGGCTCTATAAAGGCTGCTTGCGGAGCTTTGTACGATCAGGCACTGTTCTCTGAGCAATTCTAACACATTAGGTGGTATCACGTCTAAACCTTCTGATGATTTGCCTCCTCCGCAGGCTACAGCAACTAAAGATGCTTTCTTTTTTTCTGCTGGATCTTCTGCAATACCAGTGATTTCCATCTCATCTTCGTAGAATAGGCCAGCTTTGTGAGCTAACCGTCGATTTACAACTGCACTAAAACCGCAACTGCATCTGATCTGATCATCATCTTGAAACAAGGCTCCACCTGACCATGAGTGTGTAAGATAAACACCAGCATCTGCGCCTTTAATATTACCAACAACCTTTGGACCGGCATTGCACACACATAGACTGCAACTGTCGAAATTGTGATCGCGGAAGATATTAAGCGCAGTGTCACCTAATAGAATGTTTACTATGAGAGAGTTCGACTCTGGTGCACGAGCAGGACCCGGTGTATCCGCTTCAATGCTATTTAAATTTTTATTCAGATAAGAAGAGGTGGTAGATGTAGCTGGGCTTGGTTGATCATACGGTGGTGGTGGTGGTCTTCCAGAGATAGTTGCAGAACGATACGGTGCTCCTAACGGCGCTGGACTAGGAGGACAGGGTTGTTGTTGAACCGAACCTGGTCTAGTTGGTGGAAGTGGTTTGTCCGAACTGTTGGAAGTAGGATTGCACTGCCAAGAAGGTCTATATACGCAGTGCGATGGCAGTGTAACAGGCGGTAAAGATTGGCTGGGTAAATTTGTGAGAGGAGCATATTTGGAAGAACCAACCATCTTACAGATGGACGTAGGTTTGAACACGTAAGACCAATCATCGATTGGCTCTTCTTGAGGAGATCCCATATTTGGATAGATATCAGGAAGATGCCTAAGTGGTCGTTGAGGTACAGAAAGTTCTGTCTGGTCCATCAAAGGATCGTTTAACTGACAAGGCGAAGCAACTGGATTATGCTCTAAGGATGGCGGTGTTGGGAACATCTTAGAAAGTTCTTCTGGTCGCAACACACCTACTCCTCGATTATTATGTCTACTGTTAGCGTCTACTCTGGTTTCCTCATGTAATCCACCAGATCTATTCGACTCCGGTGGTGTTTGTACTTGAAGCTGGTTCAAATTCTGTAAACAGTATCATGTAATTTGTTACTATGATAATAAAAATAATATTAAGGAATAAGATAACCGTAAAGAAAAAGAAAAAAACATACAGTTTCGTCGCTAGAAGTATCCGGATCGGAGTTGTCAAAGATTTGGTCTAAATCTTTGTAGGATGCTTGAAGACCTTCACTAGTAAACAAAGATCCTGGTTTGGTAGGGTCATCTCTTTGCCGTCTAAGTCCATCAACACCTGTACCGTTTTCTTCACCTGTTGCGTCAAATTCATATGGATCTGTTCTTCTTCCAATACAATCTCCCTATCAAACGTTAATAAGCACAACGTATAAAAATGTAGCAAATAATATTTCAGAAAGATATCAAAATAGAATCACTTACAACATTAACATTCGGTTCCTGTTTAATTTCTAATTTAGGTGTCTGAGATTGAGGAATTTGAGAATTCATTGGCGGATACAAAGTGTTGCTCCGCACATTAACCGGACTGGTATTAGATTCTTTAAAACGTTTTACGGGATGATTGAGCCATGCTTCTTGTGTTGAATAATCATAGAGCCAAGGTAATGACTGTTCATTTTCTAAATATATATCCTCACATTCTCTAGAGGCTAAGACTGGTCGTTTTAATGTTGGTCCAGGAGCTGGACTATGCACTTGATTATTGCATGCAGAAGAAGTTGACTTTGGGCCTTGAGAAGGGGTTAAAGGCGGGGCAGTGTTTGTATGACTGGGTAATGGTTGAGGACTTAGAGTAGGCATTGTAGGCTCTGCTGGTGGAACCGATGCTGGCTCGGAATGTGGAGTTGGAAGAGGCGAAGGTGCTGGGGAACCTGGCGAGCCGACGGATGGAACTGGGAGGCAATCTCCTCCTGTTGGTGGTCCCCTTGAATAAGAAGGGGGTCCGCCTGGTGGTGTACTTGGCGCTTCTGTTCTGTTTAACAATACAGACCTATTCAAATTTAAGAAAAAAAATATTTATGAGTAAAAATTTCTCTATAACTCACATATTATATACACATTAATAACAGACAATCAACCTCTGTATAACACAGTATTTTTGCAATATAACTTTGCTTTAATGCGGTTAAATGATTGATGACTCCCGGTGTTTGTTTTAAATTTAAAAAAATATTAAAATATATTTTTTTTAAATAAATGTATAAACAAAAAATTTAGTACGTATACAAATATGTATAATAGTTGTAATAGGTATTATAGTTACCAAAACAAAATAGTAATTTTATTAGTTTCTGAACTCTACTTCGTTTTTTGTTTTCAACAATTTTTGGTCTTCTATAATACGATTTCATTTAATACGATACTTTTTGAAACGTAACTTTGTTACATGAAGGTTGATTGAATTTAATATATTAAATTAGATGACAATAATTGACAAATTTACTCATGCGAACTAATTATAATACAACTACTATGTTTTTAAAGAAAGTTTTATGATATAATTATCTACAATCATTCCGTTACTTGAGAGAATTGTTATAAAGAAATACTTTCATTATATTAACATATTACAATATGCTAAAAATACAATTACAGGCTTAAAAATAATTATTTATAAAAATTGTAGATAATACATAAACCATAACATACTGAGTTGTAATACTGATGTAAATAGTATGTCAATAAAGATTATGAATAGATGATGAACAGAACCATCCAACACACATGCAAGACATTCCTCAATAATAACAAATATTGAAAATCGGAGGAAGTAAATAAAAAAAGGGACAATTAATACAAATAACTTCTATAAAAATATGTGTTTATATTGTTTAGTACATGAAGTAAAAATTAATTGTATAATAATATATGAAATAAGAAATAACGAAGCCAGTCAGTTTTATTCAAGATCGAGATATATGTATATGATAATTTCTAATTTTCATAATACCTTAAATATGAGTATGATGACACCTGCATATATGTGTATTATAGAATGATTTATCGATTATAATGAATATGTTTAATACAGTTTATATTCATTAGTACACACACGAAACAGACTTGACTTCTGCTTCTGCCCAACAGTATCAAAGTAGTAAGATTTGTACTGCAAATAAACCCTGCGTGTTATTTATTAAGCTGATACTGCAATAAACATTTCTTTTTGTATATACTTGTTTGCTGTTAATATTTATAATTTTCCTAAAAGTTAAACCTTCAATCCCACAAAAAGAAAAAAGAAAAAGATTGTACAATGATATTTGATTAATGCGTTCCTCGTGCAATTAGATTTAGTTACTCGTATGACTAGATAAATAGTGGAGCTTCCATAAGCAATGTCAATTAAAAGATGACGTTAAGGAATCATAACGATCATGTGATATTGGTATTATTATGGTGATTGAGATGCGAGAAAAATGATTTCTCACTGACATCGGGGCAGAAATTACCCACCTGGGGGCATTAGCAGGGACAGAGGGACAAGCATCCCACTGGGTGGTAGAGCGTCGATGAAACGGTACGACCCTCCGTCCACCTTTATCTACTCTCTCCCTCTGAACCTGAGAGGAGGCCAGACTCTTCCAACCCCCGGGGGTCATATACCTGCAACCGACGTATTTAATATCTTGCTTTTTCATATTCTTAGTTATTTTAATTTTTCTGATTTAGTGAATAGCTGCGTCTAGAGTAATTATAGATAATCTAGCACCAACTTTATAATTCTTATTTCTTTTCAAAATGTACATATTCTTTATTCAAGGTGTAAAGAAACTATGCAAATTTACGAATAATAATATTTTTTAATACATATTACATTTATAACTTTATAATTTAAATTTATATGATGGTTATTACCTTTGTTTTACTTTAAACTTTGATACCTGGTTTTATTGGAATTTATTATTTATTTTAAAGAAATATGAAATTCATATTGTTGTCACTACAAGTTTTTCGTATAAGAAAGTTCTGTTGTACAAATAAGAGAACTAACTTTAAGAAATAACTGCTTTGAGCCATCCTCGAAAACTAAATTTACATGCACATGTTGCAACAGCCATTAAAAAAGTTACTAACTATACTGTAATATTTTAAACGATCTACGTTTTATAAATTGTGCTATAACATGCAGATAGAATCAATAATAATTGCAAACACTATTATTTTAAATAATATTAAATAAAGAATGTAGTCGAAAGAAATATATATTTACTGCTACATATAATAAATGTGCAGAACAAATAATACTATAACAATACTTCAAAATCTAACAATAATCTAACACGTTTCTTTACATATAGTTTTCTGGTGTTACTAATTACTGCATTGTTTTATCATTTTTATTTACATTATAAAGATACATAAATATTAAATGCTATTCTGAAGTAGTAATCCAAGTTTATTCCTTAGTTAAGTGGAAAAAATAAGTAAAATATACATTCATATTACAGAAAAATTGTACTACAATTCAAATAACGTTTTTATAGCTGTATGTATCATTGTACAAAATTAAATATACTATATACAATGCAGTAAAAGTTAGTTTTATTAATAAAAGTTACTCGAATGCATTACTTACTTTGAACAGGTACAGGAAGACTTTTGTGTTGGATCAATGAAAGTCCAGGTTCCAGGTTCTGTAGAAGATTCTGTTTTAGAAGCAGAAATTGGTGAACTTGAAGTACATTCTGCCCACACACGTTCTGGCAATTCAATAGCTGCTTGTAGCTCCTGTTGACCTAGGAGAGGATGTTCGCAACTAGTAGGACTACTAGATAGAGAAAGAGGTGTGTCAGGTGGAATATCATCCATATCAGTGACCAGGACATAACAGGAAGGATAACGCATGCGAACACCACCAACAAGTACTTCCACTAAAGGTGGAAGTCCTGCCTCTACATTACTGCCATTGATTGGATAAAAGTGTTTCCACTCTTCAAGAAGTTGACTGTCTGTACGTCCTATTGGACCAGTTAATGTGCCTGCTAGTCCATAAGGAGCTAAAATCACTGAAACAGAATTAAGATGTTACTAATTTCATTAAATAATTATGCATTTGAAATAGTAACTTTTTCAATAGTTCTTAATTTATTTTCTATACCTACCTTTAACTCCAGATTGGGAGGTTTGAGTACGTTGTAAGCAAGTCCTTGTAAGATGTCGTACAGCAGGATGTTGCCTGACATCCACACTTGCACATACAGTGCTTTCTCCATGAACAAAGAATGCGAATGAAAACGACAAGTGACTACTGTAAGTAGAAATCAAATTATTTTATTAGTAATTAACATTTAATAATTTCGTGACAATTATAAACAATTTTATTTTAATTTAATAATAGATATTATTGACAAAAATAAAAGAACGTACCTACTGCAACGGTGCTTTTCGAATCCATCATAAGGTTGCACGAACCACTTTCCTAGTCGAACAAAATCCCGAGATAGTAAGCAGCGTTCAATCAAGTTATGCAAAGCCTTGAAAAGAAGTGACCGGCACTCATACGATAATCCGCTTTCCCAAGAACCCTGTTCATTATCTGCAATCACAACAAATACATTATTGAACAATCATTCGTGTACAATAATGTACAACTTATGATATACATTATAATATTTAAAAATGCTGTAGAAGTTTAATCTTAATTGGATAATGTTTTAAATATATTTAATATCATAAAATGTTCATTTTTTTTATGATAGGTATATAATTATACAGATAATTAAAAATTGTATATATTCATACAGGTATAACTTAGATACAGATAAAGTTTATTAGAATTCTTTTATCTTAAGGACAACACTTGCGAAATGAATCTTACTTTAGAAACATGTAAGTACGTTTTCTGTTATTTTCCCGCGATCTACTTTCTTCATCGAATCGAGGCAATGCTCATTCTTGCTGGTCGAAAGGAACGGTTGATTCCATTGTGAAAGTAACGCAATTTGTGAATAATGTTATAGCGTGTCGCGTTGACAGTAGGTGCTCGGTAGAAGATGAAAATCATTGACTGAGAAAAAATAAAAACGCTTCTAAAATCTTACGCTCATGGATTACAATCAAATCAGCTCCTTCTTATTTTATAATACGATTAGCAGGCGTGTTGTGTTCCCGTTAAAAAAAAAAAAAAATTAGTTTAACCGATGAGTTTTGTAACACTCTTTTGTTTTACTCGTGGAATGATAATGAATCTTGTGTGTCATGAGCACTCAAGTTTATGAAAATTCTGTGAAACGCGCATTATTCACATTTTACAGATAAAATTAATATTACGATAAAACGGATTATAAAACAAATTTTAAAGCCTTGTAGAAATGATTCGGTAACTAATTTTGAAAATTACGTACCTTCTTGTAACATTGCACTCATTATTATTCGATACGATTGTAAATCTCCAATTTCTTCAACGAAAACTTTGTTCAATAACAACACTTTTCGTGCCAAACTCTAGAAAGTATTCTATTATTAACAAATATAATTTTTCTCTTTAAAAATCATTAAACATATTATAAAATGAATTGTAGCCGATATTTTTAATTTTTAACACATTTGCTGTCAATGGATGGATCACGTCCTTCGTTGTTACTATGTCAATGTGACTCAGCATTTGGGTCAAGCGTTATGTGGTATTTAATTGTTTAGTATTCTACAGCTACTATAAATAATGAACTTTAAGGTGTTTAGCGCGTGCATTGCAATTTACAATATCCGAGACATAAATAAAACGTACAATAGCGGACAAAAGTTTAAGACCAAAGGGTTAAAGAAAATAAATTAATTAATTAATAAGAAATAATGGTATAAATAAAATTTGTATTCTATGCCAAAACAATGAATAGTGTTCTGCCATAATGACGATGAAAATGTACAATACGTCCTATACGAGGGTTGCACACCTATATTTCACGATATTATGATGTTTTCAGACTCTTTCAGAACTGTTTTGTTTTTGTTTCGTTACTACATTATGTTCGGTTGTGATCCTTTACTATTCACTGCGAACGTTTCGCATCATGACTTTAAAAAGAACAGAAACAATCGATATTGTTAATAGGAAAATAATAAATGGAACTCGTTTCATCGTACGGGAAGGTCATTAGTAACTACAAACACGCTGGTTTATTGTGCAATGAAAACAAGACCAGAAAAAAAAAGTTTGACTGAGGCAACAACTGTACACTAAGCGTTACAGTGGCCCCAAAAAGTATTCGTACACTAAGTAACAAATAAATTCGTTTAACCCTGAAATTCTGAGTGAAATAAACACACTTAGAATTTACAAAAAATTCTTCTTGAGGGGTTGAAAACTATACTCAAACTTTTAGCAATTCTAAAAATATAAGTTTCTCTAGAATCTTTTCTTATGACAGAATGATAGAGCATTAAAAATTAAATATTTTTTATCTTCATTAGAGCTTTTTCTTTTAAATTCTTTAAGAATTTTATCATTATTAGAGCATTTTCTTTTAAATTCTTTAAGAATTTTATCATTATTAGAGCTTTTTCTTTTAAATTTCTTAAGAATTTTATCATTATTAGAGCTTTCGCTTTATCACGCACCATTACAAAATTATGTTTAAAGTACGAGTAAAAGTATTCACATTATTAACGTTGTTTTCACCTTCTTAAAGTGATACTCTGATACAAGAAACGTACAATCCATACGTACGCTATCACACGTTACATACACAAAAGGCTTTATTAAAAACTTTTCATTGAGATACAAATTTTAGGGTTAATTGAATTTATTTGTAATACAGTGCACGAATACTTTTCGGAGCCACTGTACATATTTTTTAATTTCTTTTTGTTTCACGGTATACAAAGAGTTGACGTTATCTAGGACTAACGGTTTATCAGTTGGTCCCGCAATTGGTGTACTCCTCGTGATGTACAATAATGGAACCTTACGTAGCACCAAGTTGCAGACAAGCACATGGTTCAGCGACCCTGTGTAAAGAAACACGGTCTAGCCCCAGCATTGCCACTCCTCGCATGCTTTGCACATCTTTGTCAGAAACAAAACTGTACGAGATTTCCTGCGATGTCCATAAAAATTCGCAAAGTACCACCCTCGAAACTGATCTAACACCTAACATATTGAGTAAGGTGCTCTGTTCGCTCAAAGAACTACAGTGGCTTCAAAAAGTATTCGTACACGGTATTATAAGGAAATTCAGTTACTTCTGAAATTCTGATTTCAATGAAACTTTATGCGTGTACAGAGCATGGTGTGTCCTGCATGGAGCAATTTTTTTGGCGGCAAAATATCTTTTAAGGGAGCTGATAACGAATCTCAAAGTTTCAACGATTTTTCACGTTTTGAATACAAGCTTTTCTCTGTTTTTTTTTTTATGACAGGGCAATGGAGTATTAAAAATTAAACATTTTCTATTTGAAAGGTTTTGCTTCATCAAGTACCATTACAAAGTTATCTTTAAAAAATGAGAGAAAACTGAGAAACTTCAACGCTGGTTTCACCCCTTTAAAATGGCATTTAAATGAAAAGAAGAGATTAATTCATACGTATACTATTACGATCTACATACCCACAAAGTTTTATCAAATACTTCTATCAGACTCAGAATTTCAGGATTAAACGAATTTATTTGTGACATAGTGTACGAATACTTTTTGGAGCCACTGTACGTACACACTGCATACGAGTACCTTTTTCAATTCACATTTGTGAACTCTTAAATGTTACCGTATGTTTTTTATATAACTGTTTATTATGTAACAATAAACGTGACGAACGTAACAAACATAACAAACAGATCAATTTCGAGTCGTGGATACGTGTGTATAAGGAAGTATTAAAACGAGATATCTTGTACGCTATGCGTTAACTGGAGGAACGCTTCTCACTTTTGAAGAATTATTTGATTATTAATTTAATTTCTTGAGCTAATTGTCCAGTGAAAGTCTTTTAATTTTTTTAACTATTTCTCAAGTAAATCTGGAAGATTTAGAAATACGTGTTTCCACTTTGTACGTGACGTTACTTTAAAAGGAATTCTTGTCTGCCAACATTTATTTTGTGTATGCTTTTTATTATGAAACCATATTAACATGGTGTATAATTGTGTAGTTACTGAAATTTTAGATAAATCATTTATTAAAATATGCGATTGATTTCCTATAAGTTAAATTTTTATCACATTTCTTTTAATTTAATTTTAGTTACGTGCATTTTCACTTTTGAACCTTTTTCGTCGGCTTCGCTTCACCGTATTTCAATACCGACGCTTTTTTTTGTTAGCAATGCGAACACGTACAATATTAATCGTTTAATAAAATCGATCTATAAAAAGTTTCATATTTTTCCATAAAGAAACGTTACTGTGAGTTGAAAAAACGCTAGAACTGTTTCAAAAATAAAAAATATACACTAATTCTTAAAAGCAAACCATACGACTGTTATCAAACCTTTCAATTACAACCATATCGCAATTATTCACAACTAAAAAACAGTAACGAAAAGATCGCCATGACTAAAAAACAGTATGGCACCTTCGCGATTATCTAATTCATTACCTCGTCAGTTCGTAATTCTTTCAAAACGTATGCAGCCTCTAACTGACCTATTTAACCTGTTAACCGCGCATCATTATTTTAAAGAAACAATTTTAACGAGGCCAATTTCAGCCTCTGTATAAATGCATCTATATATATATACGCCGCATAGTAAAGTGGTTCTACCGATACGATGCGTCAAAAGGCACGGAATCGATTGGAAACGTTAACGATATTTAACACTTAACCAACCAAATCGGGAGATCTCCAAATTTTTTCCACAACAAACCGCTGCTACTGCTTCTATTTACTTTCGTTATTAGTTAGTCTTGGACTGGTGTTGAGTTTATTAAAAATTGTACCCTGGAAGCGCAGAAAATGCATTTGATGAACTTTGAACAACGCTAATTCAAGGCTGACTAACAACAGAAGTAAATAGGATGAACGGCAGAGGAAAGAACGGAAGATCTCATCGTTCGGTTGGCTAAGTGTTAATCGTACTTTTCACAATCGACAAACAGACGAACAGAGATTCTCGTTGAATCGAGGTTGTCCGTAGAGATAGTAAAGGGGTTTCATTACTCACCGCACCCGATGAGTTCCGGAGACACGAGACCGGAGAGATCAGGTTCCTCGCCATACCAGAAAATCCAGAGTTCCTTCGCGGCGGTTAGAGAGAGGGGTGGCGGTGCGGGCGAGGGTGCGATGCCCAGGTCGAAGATGCCAGCTCCGGTTGCCGAGGCGGTTGCCGGGCCGGAGGTGGCCGGCGTAGCGGCGACCCGCCGCCACACGCAGAGAATGTCACTCGCGAGACACCGCGAGAAGCTCGAGAGCACTGGGTCTTCGAGGGGGGTGCCCCCGAAATCGCCGGCTACTTCGCCCCACACGAGCTTCTTCCATTTGATACCGCAGAGGTCCGTCTGCCAATAAAACAATGAGATCAATAATGACAGTGGATCGAGAGCATACGTGAGATGATCTCAAGCCCTTTCTCTGGATATCGTTGTTGCATCTTTTTTACAATTGAAACTAAAAATTATAACGTGTATTCTTCTATTAGTTTTAAGTCTGTCAATAAAACAATGAGATCAATAATCGCAGTGGATCGAGGGCATAGGTGCAATATGGTAAGGGTGTGAAATGATCTCAAGCCTTTTTTCTGGATATCGTTGTTGCATCTTTTTTACAATTAAAACTAAAAATTATAACGTGTATTCTTCTATTAGTTTTAAGTCTGTCAATAAAACAATGAGATCAATAATCGCAGTGGATCGAGGGCATAGGTGCAATATGGTAAGGGTGTGAAATGATCTCAAGCCCTTTTTCTGGATATCGTTGTTGCATCTTTTTTACAATTGAAACTAAAAATTATAACGTGTATTCTTCTATTAGTTTTAATTCTGTCAATAAAACAATGAGATCAATAATCGCAGTGGATCGAGGGCATAGGTGCAATATGGTAAGGGTGTGAAATGATCTCAAGCCTTTTTTCTGGATATCGTTGTTGCATCTTTTTTGCAATTGAAACTAAAAATTAGAACGTGTATTCTTCTATTAGTTTCAAGTCTGCTAATAAAACAATGAGATCAATAGTTACAGTGGATCGAGGGCATAGGTGCAATATGGTAAAGGCGTGAAATGATCTCAAGCCCTTTTTCTGGATATCGTTGTTGCATCTTTTTTGCAATTGAAACTAAAAATTAGAACGTGTATTCTTCTATTAGTTTTAAGTCTGCCAATAAAACAATGAGATCAATCGTTTCTCGAAATAGATATGTATGTATGGAAGGAAAGAATTCTTGTTGGATGATCAAACGAGAAATTAATATTAACCACCTTCCGTATACTATGCCGTACTGTACCACGTTCCAATTTTTATCCAATTATTTTGATACATCCTGTAGAACAGAGGTCGGCAATCTTGTCATTAGCGATGGGATTTGAAACGATTCGAATCGATTCGAATCTGTAAAATAATGAAAAATTCGAATCACTTCAAATCTAATTCGATCTTCGTTGGCGATCTCTGCTGTACGCTGTTTGTTCACGATAAGGATAACGGAAGTCATTTTTCGGAGTTTGCTACTTCTATTATTTTGCTAAGATAAATGAGATAATATAGATAGAACAACGTCGTACGCCAATCCAGCCCGTGAGTTATGT
Organism: Tetrapedia diversipes; assembly: GCA_033822845.1. NCBI lineage: Eukaryota > Metazoa > Arthropoda > Insecta > Hymenoptera > Apidae > Tetrapedia > Tetrapedia diversipes. The sequence goes on from JAOPTO010002155.1 coordinate 210,781, forward strand.
ACAGCCTATAAAATTATAGAATGAGTTGAAGCTTGAAATTGAAGGATGTATTTAAAAGAAAAGAAATGTAATATATTTATTTAACAGAAATATAAAATACCTTTAAAAAAATTTTAATCAGTTATTTTCAAATATATATAAAACATTTTTCTTCTGGGAGACCTCTTTTTGTTTCTAAACTATGCAGCCTTTAAAATTTATTTAATGGTTAGTTTGACATCACTATTGTAAACTATATCCATTGCAGTGAATATGATTCTTCTTTGTAATTAAAAAATTAAAACTTTTGCCTTATGAAAATGTACATTCATCATTGTTATCACTTTAAATGCATAGCATTTAAATTGCTAATACTTAAAAATATTATTAGAGTTTATACTTTTTGTAGTATTGGATTTCACTGATTACAAATTTCTTTTTATTTAATAATATATTAATAATATATTTAAAATAATAATAGTTAATAATATTAACGAGTACATTTATCTATTTGTGAATTTAGAATTGCAGAACTCATAATTTGTGCGAATTCGTGCAAATTTTCCGAATCAGCGAAGCTAGGTTGGGGACCGCGGGGAATGTATTCGTTGACCATTGAAAAGGTCGGTCCTTGAACTTTCACTGCATTTTATTTTCATTTGTCACGCAACGTAATAAATCGCTGATATAACCGTAAACAATATGATACTCCTTTAATGGAGCTGCATCGATCAGATGATACTATGAGAATTCCAGAGTATCAATTTTTAAACAATGATCGATTTTCAGTTTTGATACATAAAGTTTTAGTACTTGTCCTTTTTGGTGGCAAATAACTTGTATTTGATAATTCTTAGCAATTGGGAAACATCCCTTGTTTGCCTTTTTTGTATCAAAACAGAAAATTAAGTGTTTAAATTATGTTAGATGAAATGGCATTGAAACTTGTTATTGGTAATTACAACCTAAATCTTAGTAAATATACTTAAATATTTAGGTAGCCTGTATTCAAAGTTACATGAATTAATATATGCATATGTTAATACACGGGTATTTAAATATGTTCAAAATAGAGGTCTCTCGTGTAAATGCATCATTTCAATAAGATGCGCCGCTTATGTTATTTGTATAGAACATAAAATTTGCTGTTGTAACAAATTTTACGAAGACGAGAATGAACTTGTATTTGTTAGGCAAAAGAATAATATAATAAATATTTCAGTCAATGTAGTTATATCCAAGGTCGATGCCTAGGAAAAAATATAATCTTATCTTGGTTAGTCAGAGTCCATTCACCCTGCTCCGATATCTTCAATACACCTCATTGGCTTAACTACTCAATTATTATTTTTTAAAGTATACTTATTTTGCTATTTTTGTAGAAAACTATCAGTATCTTACAACAAAGTTGACGTTAGAGAATGCGATGATAACATTGATGGTAGTAACGATAACAACAAAACGTAATGGAGAGCTCTACATACTTTCTCATTATTTAGTACAATGAACGTGAACCGTGGCGCCACCGTAAGCATGTTTGTCTATTGTATGGCGCCACAACGTGTCTATCGGAGCAATAAAGCTACGCGCAGTCGCAACTAAATCGCGTGCTTCTCAACCAATCAAACGCGCGCCTTTTCTTACATTACACTACCAGCTGACTGACATAACCGAAACGAATTCAAATAAGTAGAAACTTAATATGGTTTTAAACAAGATAATATAAATGTCTAATTAACAATTCATTCATATTACGTATTACAACATTGCTTTCTTGTAATTTTTTTGAGAAATTGTCTTTTATTCATACTGAGAATTATAACCGTCTTAACACGTTCAATTTTATTAGTATAAATACAACTGACGTTCAATTGAATTAAAGTGTTCAAATCTCCATATCTATCAAAGTAAAGATGTATTTAATCTTATATGAATACTAAGAATTAAGAAGATACAAATTATTTACAAATATTTTAAGCTTTTAAATAATAGTTGAGTAAATATATATATGTTATAGAAATATGAAAATAGTAGTAGATCAATTTCATAACGAAGGAAACTATTGTTTAATTTATCGTTTAAAATAAAAATGCTCATTCCACACTTTTAACATTTCGTTATTAGTATCAAATTCTCAGAAGTTTTTTTTTCGGTTACATAAATATTATAAAATTCAAGTTCAACTCTAATATTTATATTCTAACAATGAAAACATATTTTGTTAAGAATATAAATAATTATTGTTCTTAACAAATGATTATACCACGTAGTAAAAGTATAGAAGATTAGAAATGAGTGAATTGGAAAAGTAAGAACGTACGATGGCGCCTATCGTGTCGGCTGGACGAAATAATCGGCGAGCAAAGGCACCCATCGCAACGCTACGGGGCTGTCAAGCTTGCTGATCAATACAAGCAAGGCGATGAGCAAGGCCGCCCGCGTGGATTCAACTCGCGGATCTCCCACATTCACCCATTCTGTTCTCCCATGTACGCCTTTTATCGTATTTTTTTCTTTTACAATGTTGCTTCGCGTAAACTCTTTCCACTCATTTTCCTCTTACACCTTTTCTTATTATATTTGATTTTCCCAGTAAAAGTTTGCATTTCTTGTTTCACTTACACTTGCAATGCTAGAATCTCGCCTGCCATTTCTCTTTTATAGACCCTGTTACAGTCTGTGTAAGATATTCAAATCGGTTTTGTGCAACTCAAGCCTGGAAAACTCTAAACTTAATCTTTCAAATGGGCGAATTTAAATTGTACATTCAATGAAAATTTAGAAGAAGAAAGAGGAAGAGACGAATAACACAAATATAATTATATAAATAGTGGGTTAGATTTAAATGAAGAAGTCACTCATTTCGTTACTTTCACGGAATTATTTGATGAAGATTGGGGACAATGTTTGTAGAAACAGTTTGGTTTAACACCAAAAAAGCAGATACGTAATTACACTAATCCTGTAACATCAATATTTTTTTTGCATAGTCACAAATATCTACTTTTGCTAATTAATGAAAAGCTTTAACAATTGCATAGAAAGAAAATGTTAATTAGAAAACATGACAACCATTCCCCACCACCTACGCAAATTTTATAAAACACTAGTAACTCACACTACAACTCCTTACTTGACTAAACATGGAACCGGAAACGAAACCAGTACAAGAAATGATTAAAAAAAAAAAGAAGAAAGCAGAAAGAGGGAAACAATACGAGTAAAGTATCAATACTGCGACTGTAATTCCTGATACAACCGTTTGCAGCATTTCATGTGTTTCGAGACGAAAACCCAGCTGACCATCGAATTATTGATCGTACCACGAAAAAAGAAAAAAAGAAAAGAAAAAAACTGCACGATCTGACTTTTCCAGCAGTGAAATGTGCCTCGATGTGCGTGGAACGTAGCCACAGTTGTAAATTCCCATTTCTGTTACTGCCCTCCTTAAAACGTTTGCAATTAAAGCAACAGGAATATTACATTCACATGCGTAACGAAGCGGAATTCTCTTGCGTATAAACCACTCGAAAGTGGATAGAGTAATACCCTCTCCACAATGCAACCGACGTGCGTCCTTCTTTTCACGAAATCGTACTTTCTGCGCGGCGATTTTTCCGACTTCCCTCGAACCGTGCTATTCCTCGATCACTTTCAACCTCTTTTGAAAGATATCGACACTTTTATGAAAAATTATTTTTCGATTAATCTGCGATCCGAATGGAACACAAACATTTCTTTTTCTTCAACTCACGACAAGGAATAAATATAACTAAAGTTTAAAATTAAAAGGTCAGCAAAAATAAAATAATTCATATACGAAGAATAGTACAATAAACAAATTTCAGATTAAAAGGTCAGCAAAAATAAAATAATTCATATACGAGGAATAGGACAGTAAACAAATTTCAGATTAAAAGGTCAGCAAAAATAAAATAATTCATATACGAGGAATAGTACAATAAACAAATTTCAGATTAAAAGGTCAGCAAAAATAAAATAATTCATATACGAGGAATAGAACAATAAATAAATTTCGTATTTTGTATTAACCCTTTGCACTCGTATGTCTCAGCGTTCATCTTTTTTTTTAATTATACTCATGAAATGTTACAGCTAAGTATGCTAATAACGTATTGGAAAAGTTTTGTTTTGATTGAATAAAAATATAAATTCCGAGTTGGCGGTAATTCATGGTCATATTAAATTCGAGGTCAAAGGGTTAATCAACAAATACTATATACACTATCCTATTAACAATATAAATAGATATATCTGTATATAATAGCTATAAATCATAGTACAGTAGAACCTCGTTTATCCGAACACACCGGGGGGCAAAGTAGTTCGGATACCTGAGTAATTCTGATAATAGAGGTTCGACGTTCGGAAGCTCAGGCCGATTATTTGGTTTCTATTCAAATGTTTCTTGTCGACCTACGTTCACACAAATTACACATGTAAACGGCTATATATATATAAAAAAACGCGTTCGTATAACTGAGAGTACGCACGACCGCAGTTCAGGTAATGAAGGTTCAATCACGAGTTTGTATATCTGAAGTGAGCAGCAATTATCTAGGTTCTACTATACTCTATTTTATAATATACTAGCTGTTGCCCGCGTTTTCTTTTTTATAGTGCTTGCTTCAAAATCGGTGGGTTTTCAAATTAACTTTCACCCCTTATTTTACCCCGCTGGGGATTGATTTTCCAAAAACGTTGAAACACGTATTTCTTGTAACCAAAAAGCTAAATACCAGTTTTTATAGTGCTTGCTTCAAAATCGGTGGGTTTTCGAATTAACTTTCACCCCTTATTTTACCCCGCTGGGGATTGATTTTCCAAAAACGTTGAAACATGTATTTCTTGTAACCAAAAAGCTAAATACCAGTTTTTATAGTACTTGCTTCAAAATCGGTGGGTTTTCAAATTAACTTTCAACCTCTATTTAACCCTCCTTAGGGGTGGAATATAAAAAAAACATTCTTCCTTAACCCTTTGCACTCGTATGTCTCAGCGTATGCGACATCACAAGTTTTACCGTGGAATTTTCATTTTTTTTTTAATTATACTCATGAAATGTTGCAGCTAAGTATGTTAATAACGTATTGGAAAAGTTTTGTTTTGATTGAATAAAAAAATAAATTCCGAGTTGGCGGTAATTCGTGGTCATATTAAATTCGAGTGCAAAGGGTTAATAGGTGCCTACGTCATAAAAGGAACCGATTGTCCAAATTTCATGTTTCTTGCTTCAGTAGTTTAAGCTCTGCGATGATGAATCAGTCAGACAGTCAGGACATGTCTTTTTATACGTACAGATTTTCGTTTTAAACTTATGTCCACTGTTGTACATAAATTAAAACGTTTCGTATCGTACGATCAAAAACTGGTGGCAATCAGCAGGTATCGTATGACTTTTCAGAAGAAGCATACACGTGTTCGATAAACGTTACCCTGTATAATGATACATTTATCGTTTCATTAAACTGATTAGATGCTGGATACACTGTTAGAAGTTGTACAACGAAATCATTCTAAATTTAGAACTTTCAACGTTTCCCTGTTTCCACAATCCTATTCAATCTTAGTTTCGCTACTGTTGTAATCGTATCCCGAGTTATCTCCCGCGAATTTATAATCCTCGCAAGTGTTGATTTATTTCAATCGTGCAATCGGTGGATCGTGGATTTTTGCCAATTTATGGGAAACTTAAATTTGCAAACAAATCTGCAATGCGAGTAACACACAAAAAAAAAATTAAAATATACAAAATGTCCAGGGGGAGTTATAATAATATTAGTCTCATAATATTTAACCCTTTGCACTCGAGAGGTGATTCTTGGCCGTCCAATGATACCAATTTCAAAGATTTTCCAAGTGAATTTATATGGTCGCTTTGAATAATCATCAATCCGTCATTTCGACTGCTCCAGCAGTTCTAGCGTTAAGCTAATGTCTAAAGAATGTCCAAGAACATTTAATACTCTTACTGTTCCGCGATAAAAGGAAAAGTTAGGGAGAGGGAACGGAAACGCTTAAAATATTAGGTTCGAAAGCATTCTTTTGTGAAAGTTTATTAACCCTATTGCGCTCGAGTGACTGTTAGTCAGCAAATAATAGTTTCGCAAATTTTCAGACTTCAATCAGGCTCGGTGGTTAAATAATTTTATACGTAAATTTCAGTATATCGCTTAACTAAAGTGAATGACGTTTAACCCTTTGACTACGACAGACTTTGGTACACACTGGCCTTACGGTACGGTACGAATTCACTCGCGACGTCCACTGGGTACGACGAAATTTTTCGTTAGACATGCATTTCTGAGGAAGTATATTAAAATATTCAAAATACTGAAATTTATTACAGTAAACGAAGTGAACATTAATTTTAAGCTTTTTTTTAGATAACAATATTTTATTTTTTTGGACGCCAATGGGCGTCAACAGTAGTCAAAGAATTAACACGTTCGTCACCACATCACCCATATTTGGGTGACGCTCTTTTTCTTAAAGTTAAATAGGATTTAAAATTGGAATTTTAACAGGAATTCAATGGAATAAGCATTGAAGTATAAAATACATAAAATAGAAAGAAAAAGTTAAAATTTTCGCTGTTTTTATATTTTTTTTTACTCCAGTTTCCTATGCAATCGGATTTGGGCCCAGCGAGAAACTTAGCCGAATCACGTTGGGCGATGAACGTGTTAATGTAGGCGAATTTTGGTAAATATTTCAAATTTAAAAATTTTTAGAATTAGTATTAAGAGGCGACTAATAGTCAACCTCTCGGCTGCAAAGGGTTAATATTTTTGAAACAATTTTAACGTGGAGGAAATTTCCCACAAATTCATCGCTTTCTGAAAGCTGCCACTGTAGACCATAGCCTATTCATTCAGACTATATCTGAATCCATTATTGTTTACGACTACATTCTCTTGTATAACGTGGTTAACCCTTTGAGTGCTAAAGACGTATATATACGTTTTCACAAGTCTATCAATATAAAAATCAATGTGTCTGTCTGTCTGTACTCGATAGATTCAAAAACCATACATCCAATCGCCGTGAAAATTTGGGAAATTATTAGGTATATCCCCGGGAAGGTTTTTGACAACGTTCTAAATCGTGATTTTTTACATTTAAAAAAATTGATTTTTACACGGCCGGTTTTTTTTCCAAAAAAAACTGTGCATTAAGGGGTTAACGTTCCTGTAACTTTCAAATCACCATAGGGCAGGAAACGTATTTTAATTAGAATGCAAGTTATAAAGCGTTAAATGCATGGGCACCGAATTAATTTGCATACCTAATATAAATTCGCGTTACAGAAAATCATGCTGTACGAGAATCTGTCTCTTTTAACGCGAATAATCTGAGGTAACACGTAAAACAATGTAAGCGTTCAACCAGAGTGGATTTAATTTTTAATTGAGAGAATTCCTGTACAGATGCTCAAATACTTCTTAGTTTTCGTACTCGAGTTACGATACGTAAATTGTTACTGAATGATGAAATGTGCTTACTCGTACAAATCAGTTTCTGTTATGACAACAATACGAAACAGTGTTTACGTTTACAACATGGTCATGAAGCGTTTGAGTGATTTTGAAAAATTTATAAACAGTACCATTTCGAGACTAACTAATAACAAAAGCAAATAGAATCAATTGCAGCGCTCTGTTGAAGACAAAATGGGAGATCTCCCATTTTTTCTTTGACAAAGCAGTGCCATTGATTCTATTTACTTTTGTTATCAGTTGATTCTAAGCTGATGTTGAATTTATTAAAAATTGTATTTTGGAAAATTTATCAACAGTACCATTTCAAGACTAACTAATAACAAAAGCAAATAGAATCAATTGCAGCGCTCTGTTGAGGACAAAATGGGAGATCTCCTATTTTTTCCTTGACAAAGCAGTGCCATTGATTCTATTTACTTTTGTTATCCTAAGCTGATGTTGAATTTATTAAAAATTGTATTTTGGAAAATTTATCAACAGTACCATTTCAAGACTAACTAATAACAAAAGCAAATAGAATCAATTGCAGCGCTCTGTTGAAGACAAAATGGGAGATCTCCCATTTTTTCCTTGACAAAGCAGTGCCATTGATTCTATTTACTTATGTTATCAATTGATTCTAAGCTGATGTTGAATTTATTAAAAATTTATCAACAGTACCATTTCAAGACTAACTAATAACAAAAGCAAATAGAATCAATTGCAGCGCTTTGTTGAGGACAAAATGGGAGATCTCCCGATTCGGTCGGCCAAGTGTCAGGTTTTTAATTTTGACACGCTACAGAACAAAGGTTGCTCATCGTTAACTTCGAAGTTAGATAGGTAGAGGCCACACAACAGCAGGACCATTAGAAGAACCGATTCCTCGCCTCTGCGCCACGGTACACGCGCGAGGCCCGTGGCTTCTTCGCCGACGAAGTCACTCGCTCGGCTAGATTATGCTGAAACTGGTGCTTCGTGGAGAGAAACAGGAGAAGCCGAAGGGGGCTTGACCAGCCTAGGTGAAAGCCTTGCACCGCGAGGACGTGACGTGTTGAGACTACAAGAGAGTTTACACATCGCTCCGTTTCGAGCTCGCCACTTTTGCTTCGCGCTGACCTCGGAATGCTGCTTCTTTTTTTTTTTCCTTTCCTCTTCTCTCTTTCCCTCTACCAAATTTTTCGAACTGCTCCACGACAGACTTGGATAAGCTCCGATTGAAATAAAGATCAAGGATCACTACCTCGGCCACGCCATGCTTGTTAATTAACCCCTTAATGCACAGTTTTTTAAAAAATAAACGGCCAAAAGAAATCAATTTTTTTTCTTTAATGTAAAAAAACAATTTAGAACGTTGTCTTGGCAAGAAAATTAAGAATATACAAAAATGATCAAAATTTTTATTGTCGCTCGAGTTAACTCGAGCATATACGTTAAGGGGTTAAAGCAGTGTTTCCCAACCTTTTTTGTGCCATGCCCCACATTAACCTTTCTAAAGTTTTTATGCCTCCCCCCCCTATGTAACATACATAATTTTTGACATTAAAAAATTTATTTGTTCATTTAAGAAACATAAATGATAGAGTAGAGTCCATTTTCGAATTGCCCCCCCTGTGGGGCGTGGGCCTCACATTGGGAAACACCGGGTTAAAGGGTTGTGCTCAGTCGAGAATTTTGAAAGAATTCATCTTTCGGTTTCGATTGTTTCTGAAATTATCATATTTCGAGACAATTCTCTGAAACTTTCATTTCAATCGGACGAAACGTCGATGATGAGATGTCGTTTAACCCTTTGCGCTTGAGAGGCGATTGTTAGCCGACAACAACAATACGGACGAATGTAAGCTATTATTTTTGAGGATCAGGAAATTTTCGGTTTCGAAAGTAATTCAGTTAATCATCAGGTGAACGTTGAAACTTTAATTAACGACACGTGTCTGAAATCGACGACTGCAGTAGTTTATCTGTTGATTCTTTTAACACTGCAAAGGATCTATCAGATCTCGAATTTCTTCAATATGGTCTTGCAAATTCCTTATTTGCAACATATACAGTACACGTGTCTGAAATCGATGATTTTTATTAATTTTAGGATTTATCCGTTGATTCTTTTAACGCTGCAGAGGATCTACTAGATCTCGAATTTTTTCAATATCGTCTTGCAAATTCCTTATTTGCAACATATACAGTAGCGGACAAAAGTATAAGACGGGGGGACACAATGTGAAGGAAAGCTTCGTGGATTGCAAATATTGCTTATACATTCATTTTTATCGTTATTACGATAGAACACTATTTATCGATAAGCATGGAATACCAATTTCGTTTATTATGCAATTTCTTATAAACCAATTAATTTATTCCCGTTGACTCTTTGGTCATAAACTTTTGCCCGCTACTGTATACATTTATTTATAACGAAAAAAAAAAAGAAAAGCCTCGCTTACGAACTGATGCAGAATTTGTCCAGTGATACGGATACAAAATACTTCGTATTGATCGTACGACAAGGGTATAATTAATTTTTCAATGAAAAACCGTCGCAACAGTTACGCGATTATGTTGAAAAAATTATTTACGCGATTCGTTTTCGCGTAACAGGAAAGATCGTGTTTTGATCGATAAATTCCACGTGTGCACAAGGGAAGATCACAATCACTTAATTGAGTAAAGAACTTCAAGGTCGGGCATTCCGCAGTAACGTACTCGAAGCACGAATATATATATATATATATATATATATATATTAATATATATATATCTACTTGTGATTATTATGAATGTTAAAAAATGCAAATTTTGTAACAATTTTGCTATTCAAACGGATTTTCGAATGGTATCCTGCTGCTGCACGAATAAACGAACAATGAACTTGTAATTAGCCCTACGATGCGGTTCGCAAGCGCAGGATCGATGAAAGTGCTTTAACACTATTCCTAACATGACCGGTCAAATGACCGTTTTTAACCCTTTGCACTCGAGAGGTGACTGTTAATCCACTAATGATACTAATTTTAAAAATTTTCAAACACGAAATATTTACTAAGCTTCGCCTATTCATCAGTAAACTGTTGTTCGAAGAAAATAAAATTGAGAAGTAAACATGAAGAAGTTGAAATTATATAGGTCTTAATTTTGGATTTAATCAAATTTTTTACGACTTTCCTCAGCACTATCAGTTTTTAATACTATAGAATACACGAAGAGTCACGTTGTAAGAAAATTGTTCAATATCTTTCTAAACATAAAAATTCCAACATTTTTAACATTGTTCATCATTGTATACTTCAAATTTAGTTTAATTTTTAATTTCACTTTAAACGTTTAGATTGTTTCTTAGTTCTATTATCGTTTTGATATTTGCTTCAAAATTATTGGTACTCTGCAATAAATTCCAACTTTTTTTTTCTAATAATGTTATTATTTTCTTTGTGTATAAATAAAACTAAGGTCACGATGTAAAAATGATCAGACACCTTTGTAACGTTGCAATTCAAAAAGTTATGCAGACACTGCTCTATAAGTTTTATTAAAATACATTGATTTATTTAAATTATTTGATTATGATTTTTCAAAACGGACGAAATATTTCGAGTTGTACCGTGTGTATTGATAAAACGACTGCATGAAATCCGAAGTAAACCAGAAGGCTACGTGACTGCGTGCATTTCAGGCATTCCAACGGCAACGAAGAAGGAAGTCCACGCTCTTCTTATTATTTCACCGGCACAGTTTACTCTAATCAATATCAGTCAAATTAATTTAAGACGATTCGCAAATCACAACAAAACAGGTGTCCCGTTATTATTAAGAATTTATTAACAAGCACAAGAAATAGCATAATTAAACGATTGTTAATTGAAAGTGAATCTTTGTTACATATTTCTATCGGTAAAATTAATATTTTCAATTATCAACGTGTAAGTTAATTAATTACAGACTCGGAATTATCGTATATGCTGGACGAATATGTTTGTTGTATATACTTGAAATGAGAACCACTGAGGCCGTGCGTTATTCCTACCTGGTCATCACAGCCTGAATTTTATCATGAATACAAAGTAACTATAAAGCAGTGCATAAAAAGAAATCTTCAAGTTATTCTATTTGGAACGTCACAAAGTTTTATCTGCTCGAAAAATTATGTGTACAACTTATTTGGAGCCATTACGTAGTAGCTGATAGATTTTGAGTGTCCAGAGAAACAAATTAAAACAAGACAATAAAAAGCGAACAACCATTCTCAATATTTCTTTAAATAATTATTTTTCCATTCCTGCTTTCAAAAAATGTTAAAATATATAAATACATCAACGAGCAAGGTAACCGTCAATAAAATTAATGTGAACATGAAAATTGTTCAACCACGTATTTTCCCTGAAAACTACTTCTAAATGGTAAAATAAAATTATATAAATGATAAAAGTTTATAAAATAATGCCTCATAATTTTTATTGCGTGTAACAGCTATTTGAAAATAAGTTAAAAGATGAAATCATATCAAAGATGAAAATATTACTGCCACTCGAATAATCACATCAGAGTGTATAATTAGTTGGAAAAAATTTCGAAATACTATCTTGAATTGAATTCATGCGGAACATGCCAGAGGACGACGAACTGTCACAGACGTAAACGAACTTCACTGGGGAAAGTAGAGACAGAGGCCGAAATGAAAACAGTTTTTCCTTCATCCGCACTGATACCAGTAGACCGAACGATTTCCCTGAATTCTATCCTTCTGAGTTGTTTGGGTATAGGTGTATACCTAGTTTTCCTTTAATTCATATACGATTACAAAAGATGCAGTGAAAATTTTTGTGAATAAATATTTACTAGAAAAAGGGATAATTCCATCGGTTTATTGTTAGCTATTAATGTATGATACGTTGAATGGTTTGATACTGAAATTTTTGAATCTTACACCTGTACTAGTAAAATTACTTTATTCTTATTGTTAAAAAATTTATTGTTTGAGTAAATATTTAAAACATTTGCATTTGTTTGCGATAAATTTACAGACGTAAGTCAACATTTCTTCGTGTGTAAATCAATGTAAATAAATCGGATCAAGAAAACAAATCGTAATCTGTAGATTATCTTCAATTACACAAAAAAATTAGATACAAAAAAGATGGGCACTATAAGAGACAAGGATCGCTATATATGTATGTAAACAGTGCAGTGACCTCTTGTAGGTATCCTGAGTGAATGAAATCCTTTTATTTTCCGCATTTTGAAATATTTTTAATACTAACAAATATAATTACATTTTTATGGTCTTAATAAATTCATTTCTTAACACAGCGTATTCGAAATATATTATAAGATTAAAAAGAAGATAAAAATAATTAAAATTACGATTAATCAATAAAAATATTAATGTTTCGTGAAATTCTTTCTAATATCTTCTATCGTAATTTATGTTAAATACGTAACTTCGATGACAATATTTTAGCTGAGAAATTCCCTAAAATAGATCCAAAAAATTGCTTCATTCTATACCTACGAAAACAAATATGACTATGAGATTAATGGAGAAAAAAGAAAACACAAAAAAAAAAACAAAAATAAATGAACACTAGCACTGTGAAGTGATGTTTTGATCGAATGCTCGTCGTGGGAATGCAGTGCGCTGCGAGTGTAACAGAAAAATGTGTCTGTTTCGCCGTTATACTGGCGATAAGTATGTGTATACACGAGCCGCGCGCATACTGCATGGTCAAAATGGTGGGAGAGAGGGGGACAGACAGCCTAGAAGCCTTGCATACAGGCCGCTTCTAAAATAGACGGCCAAACTTTGGAAACCTATTTCGTTGGTCCTACAGATAACAAAAAATTCTTTTGTTACACCCTTGAAGGTATTTTTTCTCATGCATTATCAGTTGTTTGCAATAACTGTTTCCAGAAATTAAGGAATTGTTGTGTGTTCAATAAAACATATCACGCACTGTGGAATTTCACGAACACGAGCAAAGATTAATGAACATTCTTCACATATTATGAAATTTTCTATCACTTTTATTGATGCGCATATTATTCACAATTCACTGATACACTTAGATATGTGTTCACTATAATAATCCACAAGATTAATATATCCAGAAATTGTTCGTTTTTAATATGTATTTGCAATTCAGGACTGATGCAGTAAATTTTTGTACTACTCGTTCTAAAAATATCTGTTATTAAGAATCAACGAGCAGAGAAAGTAATTTATAAGTGCAATACTTCAATCGATAATATATTCTAACAAATGAAACCTCAAATATTTAAAAGTTTGATCGAGGAAATGATGTTAAAAATTGACTAACATATCTTGTTAATTTTAAATTTATAGGCGTAGACACTAAGTTGTGAAATATTTTAAGTGGCTTCTATAAAAGGTAAAATCTAATGAAACTCCATCGTGAGTGAACTACGTTTAATCACATTTGGTCACAAATCTTCACCGAAAACGATATTTAATCACAATTTCACAAGTCTATCAAGTGTTTTTAGAAACTGAAGAAACAGATAAAGATCGATCGAGGTTCGAGAGGGAAAGTATTTTCATAGTCATTGTTTCATACTTTAAACAGAGTAAAATATATCTATGATATTGGAGCACTTATTTTCGAAACATCCTGTAGACAGGCAGAAACGTACTAAGAATCCATATACATCAATAGATTGGTATGTGTCGTGACAAGTACGTTCGAGGTTCGTCGGATTCATCGAAAAGGAGTTCCTAAACTCGCCAGACCACAGCAGACGAGGACTTTCGAGCGGTGCAAACAATGTCTGACACAGTTTTCTGCCTCCGTTGAAAGGCGAAAGGAATGTTACGAGAGACGATCTCGTTATCTACCGAGGGACGAGACGAAAGCATTGCTCCGTTCTGAACAGTTCGTCAAGAAAACACCAGTAGAGCACCAACCACACACAACGCGCGCAAACAATCCAACAAATATTCACTACGATGATATCAAAGGATAGATACAATAGTCATCGGTCAGCTGCATGCTGCAACCTCCTTAATTCTCTCACGAATGGAAAACTCAGGGCCAACATGAATCAGGCATGACATTGGGTCGCATAAACTTCAAATCCTACTGACGCGACATACACGCTTGCGCATGTATATATTTGTTTATATATGTACATATATACCTGTATAAACATGTATATAAGCATATGTACATGTATTTATGTACGTATATTTACGTTTACACGCATATATGTGGTTTATACACAGCAGTAGCAGGAAGGAGAGTGGAGGGGAGGGGAGTGCCGCGATACACAACACCGACGTCGACAACGAACGATCGAGTACTGCCCACGGGAATTCTCCGATATATAGGTTAACCCGGGCGACTTCTGTTGGTAACATTATGCGGTACCGTTAAAAAGTTGTTGAACAACTGCTTTCCGTCTTGCGAAGTCAAAGCCTTGTTCTTCCAAATATCCAAACACAGAATAGATATGCGCTCCGACTCTTACGAAGAGTGGGCTCACTGATCACTCACCAGTGCGAAGAAATTCGTGTGGCAGTCCTCCAGGCTAGCGCCGTTCGTTTGATGCGACGGATGCGTCATGGCTTCTCCATCGTACGCCGTACACTCATTAGTAACACTTCTCGCGGCGGCGCGCCTCTCTCAACCCCAAAAATCACACGGCGAGGCCGCTATTATTCGAGAACATTTAGGAGGGTTTTCACTTCTCAATGGCGACCGTAAAATGGCGGACGATGGGAAACAACAAGCGCAGCCGCCCGAGGCGCCTCCTACTGCTCACTCCTGCAGTTCGCTTCGACGAGGAGGAAGAAGATGGCGGCGCTCATCAAGCATGGTTTACTCGTGAATCCTTTAAAAAGTTCATCCACTATCCTTGCTGTAAACACGGTTAGTACAAACACTTCACGTACACTTTTTAATTATCATCATCACATAATACTCCCGACTAGGAGTAAAACAATTCAACTCATATACTACGTGCACTAACGAAACCAACGTCATTTTACAGACGAGTTTGCGATACGATATAACTCGTTTTAAAAGCAAGAAACCGATTAAACCAGCGAGCCGAACATTTGAAGCAGAAAGCAGGTCACTCAGTTGTAAAGGGTAAGTGATTTAGTTAAATTACGCACAAATTTGATCAAAATGTTCACATTACGTCGCGCTGCTGGCTAACTGACAGAGGACACACTGTGGCCATATTGCCGTTTACCACTTCTCTTTCACGCGCCAACCAATGAACTGCTGGATTTGACAGCTTCTCAGGGCAGATGAATTCGTTCCAAGCACCCTTGCTTTTCATTAGTCTTGTGCAATTCTTCTTATGATAGTTATATATGACTAGGAATAAAATTCAATATTTTGCAAACATTATTGGAATTTGAAAAAAAAAATGGTGCGTTATTTGGAGTATTGTTTCGAACATAATAATATTCATTTTTATTAATGAAACTTATGTCTAACCAAAACTTATTACATATTAAATCGTGTAGATAGCCTAATATTTCGTCTCTTAATTATTTTTACGAATTTTAATTATTAGTTAAAAAATTATATATGTATATAATTGAATTTAATAATTTGCATTAAATTTGAGTATCTAGAGGTTAAATGTGATTTTATTTTTGTGTATAATCTAATGATTATTATTGTCTGCCTTTATGACGCTGTATTACATTTTCCGTTGATCTTAAGAATTTTCATTTTTTATCACAGCTTAAGACATGTTTTTAAATAACATTCAAATTTCACAAAATACATGAAATTCAATATCCTGTGCTGATCTATTTGTTTTTGTTAAAAGGTATATACGTATGTAAATACATACTATGTTTAAATTTTAATGCTAGTTACAGAAACGGTATAATTTAAGTACATAATTATAAAGTTGGATGTAACCATAAGAGATAGCATATTTCAAATGTAAAAAAATGGTTTACTTCCTAAATATCTTCATTTTCCACCTGTGCCAGTTTTTATTGAGAACACCTGTTTCGAAAACGAAGTTTCTCCGTCCTTGTAATTAACACTGACAAACTGTCTCCCGTCTCTCGTAGTATAAATCAAGATACATAACAAAAGAAAAATTAAATTGCATTCTAATTTACGAAAATACATAATTTTATTCTAACTATATTTTGACAGTTGACTTAACATGTAAAATATTAAACTATATAATAGTTTATGTAGACCGATGTGCAGTAATTGCTATAGGATTGAATACCTTTTTAAATGTTGTTAATTAATTACAAGAATTCTGACATGAAACGAAATATTCAAAGTACCAATAATTTTTCGAGTCACGGGGTTTTTTCATGTTCAGTTTCGTTCCTGACCAATATTGGCCATAACTGTATCCTGAGAAAATACAACTGAGGGCACCACGGTACGGTCCTTGTACATCGATCTTACCCCCACCCCTGTTCTGATGCTCCATGGCCCTCGTGTTTTAAGGGAAGTCTCCCTTGCCACACTTTAATCGTTTAGTAACCAGATTCTTTTACGCGGTACAAGAAGTTTGGCGCGAGTCCGCATCGAGATAATCTAGAAGAGAAAATATTGATTTTCAACATGCAAAATCGATAGATATCAGTAAAGATAGATTTCGAAAAATCCGTGTAAAGTAGCAGACGATGTATTCCAAATATGCTTGAAGGGAACGCTGTGAAAGATAGATTGTGTTATGATAATATGCACTTCCTATTGTTAGATACAATTTTCATCGAACAACAAAATAAAATACATTTTAAAGATTAATTCGACAATTGGAAACGAATTTTTATCAAAATCTTGCATGTGAAATCTGATGTACAGTGAGACTAATAAAATGTACATGACATTTGTGAATAATAAAAAACCATCCCGCCAACATGGTGTTCAGTTTCAAAGCATTTGGAATAGCTACAAATTATAATACAATCTTTTATTAAAACAGATTTAAGCTGTTACAAACCACGGTTTTCAACTCTATCACGAGAGGTTTTCAGATGTGACGTGAGTTTACAATCACAGTTTACCACTAAATGGATAAATTTCTTTTCACATATTATTAAATGCATAGTAAAAAAAATTGTTATTTTATTACCAACCAAAAGTGGTACAAAATTACTATTTTTTTGTTGGTAATCAGTCAAAGATGTATACTTTCTTTTATTAGAGATTAATAAAAGATGTAGTATATTTTCTTAATAATAATTTCGAACGGGGTCGAAGCCTTTTTAATAGTTGCAATTTATGGAAATTAAATTTTATTTGTTCAAATTAATGCAATAAAATATGTAAGAGAAAAAGTGTGTACTTAAATTTTTCTTAGAAAAGAATATGTTTTATTAGTTTAATGACATTTAATAAAAGAATAGTTTTTTAGCATGATAGCTCTAATCTTTTTAAGTTTGTCTCTTTTTGACCGGTTTCACATCAGCTCTAAAAATAATCGTTTATCGTAAACTTTCTACATTTTAATTTCTTTTTATTATTTTTATTATTTTTATTATTTTATGAATAACAAGCTTGTAATTCAGTTGCGTAAAAGTTAAGAAAATGCGCCAAGTATATGTTTAAAACCTGCTTCCACAGCACATTTATTTTCACTTATTAATTATCGTTTATACCCGTTCGTACCACCATTACGAAAACAATTTTGCGCTATTAATTGTTTAATATTGTATTTATAAACTATAACTAATAATCTGGTGTGTGTGTTTATTTAATTTTACTTTAAGCTCTTATTTCATATGTATTATATGATCCGGAAGTACTTTACAATTCGTTGACATTCGGGATTCTTGCAATATGATTTGGATATTTTCATCGGTGCTTCTTTATTTTTTAAATACAAAATTTTATATAACTTATTTAAAAAATGAAGAACATTCATTATCAGAAATAATAATTAAATTCGGTTGTTTATTAACGTATTCATGTTAAAAAATTTATTAAAATACGTTTGATGCTAAGTAAACAAAATAAATCACCTTAAAAGAAGAACATAATCGCAATCAAGTATCAACAGTATTTAAAACAATAATATTAAATTTATAGAAATTATCAAAACTGGTACTAGGCGATTTATCGAAATATTTTGCAAGGTAGAAAAGCTAGGTGTCCCTCGCAAAATCGATATGTTCAACAGTCGATACAGTTAAGTTAAAAACAGAGGAGAATTTTTGTGAGATCATAATTCTGCATTTCAATGACTAGTATCTTTATTTTAATGTAATTATAATTTCTACTAATATTACACAAAAAATTAAATAATGCTATTAATTATAATACGATTAATTTATAAGTATATAGTAAATATAACAAGCTACTATTTTTTATATTTCATTTTAAAATATTAACAGTAAGTGAATAAAGAATTATTATTCGAATAATAATTTCTTTTTTTTTATTTTTATTTTATAATTTATTTTGGTCAGTTATTAGTTGTATTTTAACATAAAGTTGTGATATATATCGAGATAGTTTTATTTATTATTTATTACTTGATATAGTAATTTGAATTTGCTGTTTTGATTAAATCAAACAAATGTTCCAGAATCGTAAAACAGGGTAGCGTTATGATTAACTTTTTTATATCAGTTTTTTGTGATTTTTGTGAAAAAAAAAACATCCAATTGTTTCAGATTCTTAAGATATCAAAAAGCTTATCATCCACCGGAAGATGTATCCGAGAGAATAAATAAGATCTGCAGGGCACAACAAATTTCAACTACTGATGAAACCAAACTTGTGGATACATTACAACGTTTCAATCTTTTCTTAGCATGCGAGCAAGAACTTCAACATCCGGTGATGAATTCTGTATTATGCACCATACGAACGATCGGTAAGCTTAACGGAAATCTTCCATTATACTAAGTTTATATTTTACCTTATATTTTCATGATTCTTCAATTATTTGTACATATAATTCCGTTCACTGCGTACTTACGTTGTGTTTATAATATTAACTAATTCTTAATAGAAAAACAAAGTTAAGTGAAAAATTCTAAAAGTATGTTTTTTGAATTTCTTCCATTTTCAATTAATATTTTATTTTCAAATTTAACCAATTGTTTAATTTTTTAATTTATCTTTATCTATTAACTATATCTATTAACATTTAACTTATCTTTTAATTACATAAATCCCATCAAAATTTGTTGTACTGTATTTGTTAACTGAATTGCGAACAGTTATTATAATCCAAACTAAAAATCTGACAATTAACAAAATTTAATGAGTAACCTTATACATATGTTACATAATTTCCATGATCTTATACTTGTTTAAAATACATATACTGTAAAATCCCACAGTAACATGAATGTTTATATTACGTCGTTTAAATATTTCTATTAACATACATAATGTGTTTTATGTTTTAGCTGATTTGAAAGAATATTACCAAACGCCAATCGGCAATGTAACTCCGTTGGATGCTATGAAGAATATAGACTTACCAGAAAATTTGTACATTAATTATGAGTATACACGATTTCATCCTGGTAAGTGATTCTAAAAATTTTTTAACTGTATCAAAAAGCATACTAAAATTTATGTGTAACTTCTGCATATGGCATATTGCAATATACAACATATGTTGAAGTTCATTTTCTATCTAAAAGATTTTTGTTTTTTAATGCAGAGGGTTTAACGAGTTCTGTCTTATTTAAGAACTTTTCCGTATTTTCAAGAAGTAGATCAGAATTATTATAGAATGAATCTTTTTTTGTATAAAATTAAATATGAACTACATATTTCAGACAATAAATTTTTGCATTGTGGTTTTACTATTTAAAGTATCTAAAATCTTAACTAAGAAAAATATGATAATTTCTATACGCTATATTCTATATTCTATTTCTATGTTTGTTAATTGCAATATCTGTAAATCACAAACTATACTATTATCATTAAGTTCTCATTAAGTTACTACCAATTTTCTACTTATAAACAGGAAGATTATTTTGTTTTAAATTATTCTTATGTTTTAAATAATAATCACATAAGCACTTCGTTTCTAAATTTATCTATTAGTTTCGTTGACTCGTTATTCTGTTTGATATTATTTAAGATCGTTCATACTAAAACTTCAGTATTTCTTTAGAATCATTTTATCATTATTGTGTATTAAAATTAAAAATCAAACGATATTATTTCAGATACAGACACACTATTCAACGGTAAAACAGCATTCCCAAAAAGCTCTACTCTGGTAACAGGATTAAAATATAAGAAAAAGTATCCTGGACATTATCAAGAAGATCCTTACCTGAAGCTTATGATTAAGACTTAAGTACTAGGAAATATAAGTTTTTAACAGTTTAAAGAATTGTATAAAAGATAAATAAATACAACTGTTCATAATTTCTATGTGTTATTGTTATGTTAAATATTTTATAGGTATTCATGTAAAATAAAGAACGAATACAGGTATATTGTTTCTTTGATCCATTTTATTTTGATATCATAATATATCTTGAAATAGTTTTGATTTTACAATAAAATTTAAAACAACATTTTTATTCTAAATTTGAATTTTTTTTTTTAAATTAATGTTCAATTCCTTTTTGTTAACCATTTTGTAGAAATATAAGTTAAGTAAACATCTATATTATATTATTTAGTTAATAGT
>JAOPTO010002155.1:231901-245901 GCA_033822845.1 Tetrapedia diversipes
ACATAACACACCTTCAACGATGCTTCCCAGTTTCATTGATCCAGACATTTTAAAGCATTTGTGCAGAGAATTAGATGCTGACAAAGTGGAAGCTGAATTTTCCATCAGGGTGAGACCACAGACCTCAATTTATAAGTTCAAAGGAGTTTTGTGAAATTAACACAATTACTGATGCTTCTTAAGTCTTTTACGAATATTAGATAATTATGATATGAAAGAAAATATTGATAATCAATATAATGATAAAAATAACAATTTTATACCATTACAATAATCTTATGATACTTATGTATCTAACAAGACATGAATTCTTTTGTGAATTTTCGAATAACAATTTTAATCAACAGTGTATGATTGATGGGTGAAATTTTAGAAAAAGATTGCACTGGAGGAAGCTCTGCGAGTGAAAGGTGAAACCTATTCGCGTTCAAGACGATCACAAACGTTTTCAAACCTCACGTTAATAAATACACCACGAGCGTTTTCCCGTCAAGCAGCTCGTTTTGAAATCCTCGGCAGTGAAAGTTTACGCGGTAAGTAACTGTTAAATTTTGTCAAAAAACAGGACTAGTCTCGGTAAATCATTGTACAGCTGTTTCGTTGCAAGATTTTTACATATTTTCGATAATCAGGGTCGCTGCTTAGAGATGGACAGAAAATTCACCAAACAAGAATGGTATTTCTGATTAATTATATTAATTTTGTATATAATGGTCTTTTATTGATTGAATTTGTATGTAAGAGTATTAATTTTTATTCTGCTTTAAATTGAATAATAATGTATGGTCATGTTACTAATCATAAAGAGACAAAACTTTCTTCGCACCCAGTAGTGTCTCTCTTGAAACAAGCAGTGGTCTCTAACTTTTGGTCGGTAGTGTATATTGAAAATAAGTTCCATTTATACCAAAAAAAATTACAGAATTTTGTATCAGTTAAATTCATGATAGTAATTTCTACAGCATGATTAAAAAATACTATATGATTTCATTTAGAAAACTGAACATACGTTTGATCTTGATGATCTGAGAAATATTTCCAAAACATTTGTCACTGCTTTATGATACTCACTTACTCATGCACATTTTTGTCTATAATTTAAACTTGAACTCATAATTCGAAGTTTTTATGTAATTTAAATAAAAATCTTCAAATTAATTTAAATCATTTTTTTTCAGATTTAACAGTTTTGGAATACATAAGCAAACATGTGTTTGTTTCCTCGGGAAGGAAACTTATCTTCGGGACAGTTTTTAACAGGCATCAAGAAGACTCGATACAAGGTATTAGATACATTTCACCGAACAACATTCGTGAAGCTCTTGAAGACGTTATCGGGAAGCCCATGACACAAGAACAGGAAGAGTATCTAAAGCGTATGATCGGTGAAATTAAGGGGCCATTGAATTTTAGAAGTTGGTGCGGTTTATGCGCAGCAGTGGAACGATTACTGTGTCCTCTTCCCCCAAAAGAAGTAGATCCAGCTTCATGGCTTGAAAGAGTGGATTTTGGGACTTTAGAACGAAGGCTTAGATCCGTTAATGTAAATCCACAATTGGCGCAATTCTTGAGAGAAATCTATGATAAATAAAAAGTTAAAATGTCACCATGGAGTTTCTAATGTTTTATTATTGGTTACACTTCGTTTTAAGGGACTAATATGGATCGTAACAAAAAAGAAACATGCAACAATGTCCAGGAATTTCAGGAATAATAATAATATTATTTATTATTTCAATTAAAACACTTATTGGTTAACAAGGCAATGTGACTTAATGTTCATTATACATTGAGCAATTAATAAAATTGAATAACTGTATTTTGCAGTTGTGTTGAATACTTAATCATATTGTATCAAAAGCAAGTGAGACTTTGGAGAAATAAGAATTAAATAAAAAGGTGAATGATGAAAGTGATTTTAAATTTTCGTGCATAAATTAAGTAACTTTAGTTTGTGGCTCCATCTATTGAAAAACGATTCAAACTGTTAATGAAGTAGTTCGTTTATTTATCGAATAGATGGAGCAACTGTGCCGTTCTTTCTCCGTTTCTTTTTATAGTCGGTAAAAATGTACGAGTTGTTTGCTAGCATTTAGGATAGATGGTGCAGCAGTGCTTTTCTTTGTGCGTTTCTTTTTATTGTCGGTAAAAATGTGCGAGTTGTTTGCGAGTTTCTTTGATAGATGGCAGTCCTCATCAAAGTCAGTTACCACTTTTACTTACTTGTCGGTAAATGTTTATTACCAGTTTGGACACTTTTTGCAGAGATGGCAGCATTAAGGTAATTGAAATGTTTTAGATATGCGGGAAATTTAAAGATGATTTTATATGTTGCAAAATGATTAATTGTATAATTATTGTATGCCAGTATAAGTTACTAATGCTTAACCGTATGTATATGTACGTATACATTTATTGAACTGCAGCGTGTATAAAAAGTAAAGCATTAATTAAAAAAAAATAAATATAATGGTATGATATAACATTCATAAATTAATTTGAGAACTTTTATAGCTGTTATGTCTATAATTCGAAATTGTATCTACCTTTTGACTATTTAAAAGAATGCAAATAAATAATTTTGCATATACTATGTATGCCGAAAAATAAGAATAATAGGCAGTCAATATTTCGCGTAGCCCGTGTCGCAGGCTTGCTTTCCATATTGGTTGGATTTCAGCGCATCAAGAACAAGAGGGAAAGAGTTTCATTTGTTTTCTCTCTTGATTTTCCGAAGTCGTCCGAAACACTGAGCTCACGTATGCGTGGATCGTGCGGTAGTGTGTATAGTGGAAGGGGATGTTTTCGAGCACTCCCGTCTGCAGTCTGGCATCACAGACCCCCACTGCTCATGCTCTTTTAACTTGCCCGACCATAGGTTCCTGCAGGAGTGCAGAAAATAGGGAAACGGTGATATCGAGGGTGAGGACGTCGAGATACTACTCTTATGTATACAGATCTATTTCCACATACTACCACATGTATTTCAAACTGCTAGTGGCAGATTATAAAGTTCACTGAATTTATAGGACATATGAAAAAAACCATTTTACAGAGTATTTATTGCAGGCTACTATAAAAGGTGTTCTATGGGTGTACTTAGAAATGTTTAGAATCTCATAAGGGATAATAAAGCTTATGTCAATTATAAGTAATTATTCAAAACGATATGTTTATGCATTGTTATTACACAATAGATGATTTTGATGTAAAGTTTAAACTTGTGATTTTCTGCATCCACTTTTAGTATTTCATTAAAAGTTTAGGCGCTGTATATATTTAACATTTTCATGGCTTTTTAGTATATTTTTAGTAGGAGTTACCAAATCGTTCCAAAAGTTGCAAAAAAGGAGGTCAAATACTCATCGGTAGTAGATGCACGTATTCACACCACCACTCCTGCACACTTACGTCACAACTACCCTATGTGGAGACCGCTGCACGCTTACTGTATAGAAGCGCGTGCAGCAGCAGCAGCAGCCCGCCCTCTTTTCTCCGTATACGTTGCACCGTTCATGGTGGGGGTTAGATTGGTGGCACCTCAGTGACGTCAGAACCGATCGTCAGGCGCAAACTGGGGTTGCCTACCATCTACGTCAGAATGACGAGCCGATAAACTATCCACCAGGATTTTCTGCGGCGGGCGGGCCAACGGTCTTGGGGTAAACATTCTTTTTGATCGTTTCAAGTGGCTACACACACGTTGCTTTTTCTTACTTGATTTTATCGGAACAGTGATCAGTTCGTTAACACGGGATAAGCACAAAAGGAAAAAAAGAAGTGAGGTATCGAGGAAGCGGCTGACGAAACACGTTCTGGATTCTGGTTTCCAGGTGGCCGCCGTTGGTTTGGTCGACGATGGCTTGTTCGGCAGGGACGGTGGTCGACGGTATCGGCGTCAGTGAAAATGATGGTACGGCAGGTGTAACTGGTGGCGGGCCAAGGAATCCTCTCATTTGCGGCATCTGTCACGACTATTACAACGAGCCCTGTCTGCTATCCTGCTTTCACACCTTTTGTGCCCGCTGCATCCGAGGCCCTCATCTTGAGGGAAAGGTCTCCTGTCCCATCTGCGGGTAGATAACAACGACTGTTATTGCATGGCGACCTTAGGGTGGGTGACGATCCCAGGACTGGGTTAGGTTCGGTTACTATTTGCATGTTATTGTACTTCCTACTAGTTTAACTATCTCTATTTAAACTTATATTTAATTACCATGAGAAAATTGTGTATATGTTTTATAAGTTACTACGTAGCAATGAACATTTATACTCCATATATCTTTATCCTAATAGTTTTGGATTTAATATCATAAAGTTATTTTAACTCTCTTTATTTGTAGAGTGAAAGATATAAATCCAATAGTTTTGTTGAATACCACTAATATATGGATAAATATGAATATATAAATTTAATTCTATCATTTGCCTGCAAATATTTTAAACACATGATCCCTTTATTGTAAGATATGCATGTTTTGATTTACTATACATAATGGAATTCCTTATGTGTATTTAATTGAAAGTTTGTTCTACTATAATGATTTATTGAATTATTTTCTACCGTACACGTGTCACTTCTATCAAAATCTGTTCTTATAATTTATGACAATATTCTTTTGCAAGACTCAGACTACCTTTCTCATCTAGTAACTTTTTAATACTTTCAATTATACCCTTTTCTCCACATATCTAAAATACATTATTGTGCATAGGCAACAGACACAGCTGAAGGATGGAGCACAACTACCACCACCTGATCAGCTGATACGTCAGCTAGTTGAGTTGGTAAACTCTGAAAACCCACCCTGTGCCAATTGTGATAAACGTGACAAGTCTACTATGTACTTTTGTACAACATGTGGTATGTAATAAGGAAGGATAACTGTAATATTAAAAATATGCTTTATTATCATAACTTATCATGAGAAAAGCTGTAAGATCCATTTTAGAAGCTTAAAACTTTTTCTTCTAAATGCAGGACAAGCACTGTGCACACACTGCAGGGAGCATACCCACCGTGCAAAGATGTTTTCTACGCACGAGGTGCTACACATGAGTAAATGCGCCAAGGATACCCAACGTCGTTGCTCGACCCACGGAGAACAATACATAATGTACAGTCAAAGCGCCAAATGTATGCTCTGCGCCACCTGCTTCCGCGATACACCAACCGAGGCGAGACTGCACTGCGTCGACATTGAGAGTGCCTGGCAGCAAGCGTCGAAGAAGATGGAACGAGCTGTAAATTCTGTCTGCGAGTTGCAAGCTGGTGTACGAGACGGGCTTTTAGCTTTAAAGTCGCAGCTGGACGAGCTACGTCACAGTTTAGATTCCGAAAAGAGGGCGTTGAATTCTTTCTGCCAGGGCATGCAGGAGGCCATAACGAAGACCCACGGGAGCGTCCTGACGGAGTTGCAGCGGCAATTTGAAACGAAGGAGAGAATGGTCCGCACCCAGCTGCTCTCCTTAGGTAACGCGCTTCCCGTGCTGCAGATGCACTTAATGCTGTGCACCGCGTTCACCAGCGGCGCGACGAAATACCAATTTCTTGAGCTAGCTCATCCGACGTTGGAACGATTGAGTCGGGTCGCTCAACTAGGCCATCCGTCGAGGCCGCCTTTGCTGACCGCGCATCTGAAGACCAATTACAAGAACGAGTTCGCCCGTGCGCTCCAACCTTACGTAGGCCAGCCGCAGACCCCGAAAGAGTCACTGTACGATCAGACACACGCGATGACCCTGCAGGATCCGCCAGTGATTCAGGTACTTAGACACGATTTGGCCGGGCCAGCCTGTCCAATACGAAATTCCATCTTTACGTTCATATTACAAGTTTCTTTTTCATTGCATTTCTCGCGCACACTTTCTGTGTAAGTATTTTTGTTTACAGGATTTTACTCGATATATGATGTGGCTTGTACTTAATCGTATGGTGGTAGTTAGTAGCCAGATTAGAATACAGTCACTCTCGTAGCAAAATTGACTGTTCTCGGCAGACGTGAATACGTTTCGTTTCCTGTTAGTTTCTTAGCCGATGATGTGGTAGTCAGTATCAGACAGTATATTCAGACCCGTATATGACCAATATACACGTCTGACTTGTCGACGCTGAACGACCCCGTCGTTTATGTAACGCATCTCTTTTTCTAAGCAGAGCAGCAAGTCTGCTCAGAGGATTCCTACTAAGGGCGCCACCGAGGGCGGATCGTTTTCTAGCCACTGCCGAACATTTGATACTCAGCTGAAGGAATTGAATCAACAGTTGCTCACTGTGAAGGAACGTTTAGAGGAGCTGCATCGAGACGTCGCCATGCTAAGGAGAGCGAATACACCCCCGTTGGGCTCGCGTTACGAGCACGTCGCTAGGGACTGCCGAGTGTTGGAACAGCAATTGGAGCAACATCAGATGGAACTGGAACGGCTCAGGAGCGTATTCGAGGCGCTGTGGAGCGAGCAATTGTGTAAAATTCACTTGGAGAAGGAAATATTTCATTCTCAGGTATCGTCGCATTCAGGTTTTATCATTTATAAAATACTTTTCAGTTTGGTCGATCAATTACCCTATGCTCCATCTAGATGAACGACATTCTGTCGCTAAGAAGTCAGGTGAAACAACTGCAGAACCTTGCTCAACAACTGGAACCGTTTATAAAGTCCTTTGCGACTGGGGTCAACGCTGGTGAAGTGAATATGGCTGCTTCCGATGTAACCAGTAATCAGCATTTGCAAACGCTGCTGGACCACTTGGCACGCTTACAAATGCAAGAACCACCGCAACCGCAAGCCCAAGTTCCAACCAAGGATCACCGACATTCACGCACCAGTGCCACCAGTGCGGATAATGCGCTTTACATGAAAGGTACTCCAATCTTTAGCCTTGCCACGATTCTTCGATTTTTGCTTTCTTTTACCTAAAAATATGCATTATTAATACTTTGGTTCTAAGCTGAATCAACAAATATATCCAATTAAAACTTAATAAAACGAATGAATTTTAATTATTTTAAATACATACATTTAAACGTATGATAACCAGTGCTGTAACGATACCTTGTAAAGCAGAGCCACTGAAAAGATAAATTGTTACTTGATGAAATATTGTCATTCTCGGTTAATAAGTTATAAATCTATTCTTCCACGAATTAGGATTTCTCTTTAACCGGTATTAACCCTTTTGGCACTCCGGATTATTTTTCAAATTTGTCGCCAATAACTCCCTAATTTACTTCAAAGGATAATTCCTCAAGTGGTACTTATTTCTTTTATTAATTATATTAAACATAGAGTTCTCAAGATTCATTGTAACTTACATTTGTTTAATTTCGTCTTAAGTTAAGATTCTTTGGTCTTAAACTTTTGTCCGTTACTCTACTTAAAATGGCACTTTAAAAATGTCGAGTGTAACTCGACACAGGAGTGTTACAGGAGTGCAAAGGGTTAAAGAGCGTTTTAAAAAATTTGTAACCCGTAACAGGGTTTCCCGTGACTTATCTCACTGCCAAGATTATACGAGACAATGCATATTATACATAAGATTATACACGAACACTTGTATCGTTCAGAAGCGAAGGAAACGCGTTGCCGCACTCCCTCTGGCAGCGTGGAGGCTGTCCTGGACTCGACTGGAAACATCCTAGTGTACGGGACGGTGAAGTCGTCGGACACCAAAAGGGGAGTGCTCAGCCAGCTGATCGAGAAAGCCAGGAGCAAGGAAGATCGCAAGAAGTCGCCGGGTAGGGAGGAGAGCCGTGATCGTAGCCAGACCCGGCGGCCAAGGAAGTCTCCTGACAGTACCAAGCCGAAGACACCGCTCGGACACTCGTCCGCCAGTAAAGTGCGCTCTTTGTATCGATCCCTGAAGAGCGGCAGCGGGGACACATCCGCCGAAGCGCTCGATCAGTCGGAACGATGCACGGACTCGCAGCAGCCACAGTCGCACACGGCTGGTAAGAACAAATCCGTGAGGATTGTATGCACGAGTAACTAGCGATGTTAGCGAGACCGTGAGATGCTTTCGGACTGTTTCTCCTTCTACCTGCAAATAATACATGGTGACGATTTCTCCTTCTGCCTGCAAACAATACATGGTGACGATTCGATAGAGGACTAATGTAGATATAGCATTTATATGAATGGATGTAAATAAACGCCCTGATGAACGCAGACGAATATTATTGCACTACATCGCGCCCAATTCAGGAACGACGAGCGTGTGCGACCAAGCGTTGTCTCTTGTTCGTAGCGGCAGCCACAGTTAATTATTAATTAGGGTGCAGGAGGTCGACGAGCGGTGAGCGACGTGCGCCGCGGTGGATCAACGTACCTGGAACGATGTAATTTTATGCGTGAAACATCGAGTATCCCTCTTGTTCGGAACGAGGTTGTAATTATAGAAACGGGGTGAGCGCACGCGAAAGCGTTCCGCCGTCGCTTAAAACACATCGTCGATCATCGATTATCTCCCGCGTGGCGGAACTCTGCCAACCACTTCCGCATGACAATCCGCAGAACGCGCTTCGCGCCAAACATCAATCGTACACCACCTCTATCCTTGCTTCATTCTTTCTCTCTCTCTCTCTTTCTCTCTTTCTCTCTTTTCTTTCTAGGAAACCTTTCATCGAGACAAACAAAAACGGTCTCTCCCTGTGCATGAAGCGCGATGCATCCCGTTCGATCGCGTCCCCGCCGAGTTCCATTCATCTGATCCGTTCACATACTTCTAGCAGGCGAGGAAGGGGAATACCAGCGAATTTCGGAGGCGTCCAGCATGGGCGAGGCGAAGAAACGGGTCCAGGCACAGGTACACGCGGTTCCCGACGAGCAACAGCCGGTGGTCCCCACCGGCAAGGGAACCAAGGTGTACCCGGCCAGCGACTCCGAAGAGGTGTTCTACGCCGACGAGAAGGGCGCGATGGAGGTGAGGAGACGTCGCCGTGCCAGCTGCGACAGCCTCAGCACCACCGGCTCCGGGAGCAGGCGATCCAGCTTCGCCGACGGGATGATAGATCAGTCCGGGCAGGATCCCAGGAAGACGATGGTGTTGCTGATAGAGCCCACCCGGAAGACGTCGTCGCTGGTGCAGAAGCAACGCTCCTGGGAGACGTTCCCGCGGCCGAAAAGCAAGCGCAGCGTGACTACAAGCGAGGGTGGGGCCTCCTCCCTTGGCCAGCTGAAGAAAACAGACAGCTTTGAGGGGCACGAGGAAACGGTAAGGACGCTGGTGGCGGCTGCGCAGGAGACCAGGTCCCATATGCGTTACCATCACGCGCATCATCACCGGAAGAGCAAGACAAATTAGGCAAGACCTGGCGGACGACGAGGCGCTGGAAGAGGGTGGTGTGGTCTCTTTTCGTTTTCGTTAAACGGAGGGTGTCCAACCCGGATGGTCAGAGAGCGTAAAGGTGGTAGCGTAAAAGTAGAACGGAGAAACGGAAACGAAGTAAGGGGAAAAACAGTATATTTACCATTTAGAACGGTTCCGAGTAGACTCTGGTAGCGTGTTCTGACCATCCGGGTGGAGGGAGTCGATAACTCTCGATGCCTAGCATACATTGAGAAAAGTGTCGTCGAAGGGCCATGGGTTTTTCGATAGCGCCAACGTTATTAGTAGAAAAGAGATGCAATTGTTATGCGAAATGGTACTACCGCTGGATTCTTTTCTGAGTGTATTTCTCGAAGGTTTTGTCATTAGGGGTACTGTAACGAGAGAAAAGGGCATTTCATAAGGATTGCGTGCGAAGATGATGACGACGACGATGTACGAATTATACAGATCGTTTTGTCGTTCTAAACTGCCATTAAACGAAAGCACCTTCGACGAGTGCGTTTCCTTTACTTTGTCGCGAGGTATCGCGAGTTTCTCTTTTGAAGCTTTTCATTTTCCTTTTTTCGCCTTATCTTTCGATTGTTCAAACCAGAAGGTGTTCTCAACGTTTGTATAATCGTACCGTGTAATCGACCGAGTGATTTTTACTCCCATGTATGTCTAGTCGAAGTTGTTTCAGGGTCAACCAGCCTTCAACGTAGAGCAATTCTCAATTTTTTATCGAACAACAAGTTTTGATTGCACTTCGAAGCACGGAGGGTCACAGTAACGCTGTCAATAGTGAAATAATACGTAAGAAAAAAAAAAAAAGGTATACATAAAGGTATACACACACACATATATAGATACATTAAAAGAAAAAAAAGTGGTAAAAAGGGAACGAAAAATAAAAAACAAGTCGAATACGCAAGTTGATGCCACTGTTTATCGTTGATGCGATCTTTGAACGATGCATAAACATAACGAGTGCTGGAATTAGAATTTAGAAGATGACACGTCTGATAACGTCATGTATGGGTATACACGAAAGTAGGAATTAATTATTATTATAAAGAAGAGAGGAGGAAGGAAAGAATTTTCCACGCTGCTCAAATTGCCCGTTTCCTTTGAACCTAGAGATCGAGGATTAAGAGGAATAAATTTCGTAAGTCGATCGGTTTGTGAGAAATTAGAATTTATATACGCGACGACTTCGAAACACGAAGCGTGCCGAAAGATCTCTCTTACCGTCGAACGACGATCCCCGTCTCGCGAGACGAAGGAACATGATAGCCTAATTAATTACAAGTGTACTCCGTGATTTGCTGAACGCCACGAGGATCCATCGACCCCCCCGAATTATACACCGGTTTCACGGCAGTGTAATCATGTTTTTACAATTATACAAATGTTTGTCAAATGTTTGGACGTGGCTGTAACGTGGAAAGTACACGGCTTTTACCGTGAAAAGAAAAGAAAAAAAAAGAAACGACGGTTCCTCGTGAATGTTGAACGGTACGATCGTTGAAGGATTAAAGGGGTATATCGTGATTTTTGTAAGAATCACGAGAAACGGTTAACAATTATAGGAAATGTACACGATTAATTATGTATGAAAAATGTCAAATTGCTGATAATAGAGAAATATACAAGTTATGAAATACAAAATCTGTTCGATTGTTCGCAAACATTCCCGCTATTATTTCTACCGGTGAACATATTAACATTTGGTTTTGTACACCTTTCTTTGTTTTCTCTGTTTTTCCCTGTTATAATGATCCACTCAGCCATACGACAGCAAATACACAAACACACTGCACGCTATTTGCACTTACAGTTTACATATGCAAATTAGTGAGATTTTTACGTATGTTAGTAACCGAGTGTTTTCGGATGGCCGTCGAAGACAATTAGCTCGCGCAGCTTTGGCTATTGGACGACTTATAACTGGGAATCCGGCCTGTGACTTGGTAGAGAAAATGTATGAATGGTACTCAGTACATCACTCGATAGCTAGTGCTCTGAAGTCACATAGATATTGGGCGTTTAGGGACGGATAGTTTATAGTGTACATGGAAAGGTTTAGAGGTGGGGCAGGCAGCCCGACGTTGCGCTGCCTAAATGATCGAATCTTTGTCCTGGATGATCTGCACACGAAGTGGGAAAGGCTATGTTCCTTCTGGCAAAGAAGACTCAAATTAATCGCACAGTACTTACACCAGCACCACCAAACGAATTGATTCTAGAGCTATTATAATATACATTATTGGCACATCCAGTTGTGGGGCTTTTAACAAATATATCTATACGATATGAAGACGTACTGAAAAATTACAAGATTAAATTACAAAATTATAAAATTTGTTTCATTTTATAGAAAGAATAAAAAAGAATTTTATATAAAACTTCCTTTCTTTTTGTACACATTTGGAATACACGGTAAAAATATTATCGTACGCTACTATCTGTATTTGATTGCATTAATTTCACTCAATTTTTGTTGTAATAAGCATTTAGTGTTACGTTCGTTATCAATTAAAATACAAATGAAACATTTTCTATTTTTACCTTTACGTTATTAGAATTATCTCCTATAATAACTCGGTTTATTCTCCTTCTTACATCTGTTCGAAATATTTCAGGAAGGCAGCGATCTTCGCATCATTCATTGATTTGTATCAAAGTTTTAAAGAAGTGAAATTATATTTATAATTGAAGTAGACCGTGGAAAAGTTAACTGTAAATAAATTAATCTACAGTGGTGTATTGTACTTATTATTACTTTATTATACATTGTTCCTCTTTTCCACCGAATCGTTAAAATCATTCAACAATTCTTCGTCAATGACCACACCTTCTTCGTTATCTTTATCAGTAATTACATTACTTATTTTTAAATTAGCTACGTGTGTACTTTGTGATAACAAGTGCATGGCTGCTTTCGAATCAATTAAATTTATAATGGCGTCTGTTTCTTGTGATTCTAATAATATGTGCAGCGCATTTCGGAAGAAATCTGTAATTCGTGCTAGTTCAAGTGTAGTAACATTTTTACTGACATTTAACGTAGCATCGAATGGATTATAGATATAAAGAGGGGAATTATCTTTTTTCGATTTAAGTTGTCCTTCTCGTATGCAAACTGCTTGCGATTTAAAATTGAAAAGACTATAATATTCAAAAAAACCATATAAAAGGTTGTATTCAGATATTGGATTATTACGTTTTGTAATCCTTTTCCATTGTAAAAACCAACTAATATCACAGTATTCTGATTTCACGTTTTTCTTAGAGATATCTGAGAAAAGAAATATAAAACTGAAGAATAAAATTTAAGATTTGAGAACATTTTCAATGTTCATGCTTACCAGAATAGTATTTTATTACATTCAACGAGGGTAACACAGATTTTGTTTGTAAATAAAATATTATTAACAAAGTAAGAGAAAAATTAGTTATCCAGTGGCCCGGCGTATCTCTCGTTAATTTCCAATTTCTTGCCCATTTACGAATAGTGAAAACAAGTGGTTTGACGCGACAGTCCATTTGTCCATACAGGTACAATAATTCAGACATATGTAATGCAATCCTGTGCAAATAGTTTTAAAAAATAATTGCAGGCTTTATGAAGAGAACAAGTATTTGTTACATACGTGTTGGTGCTACTGAGATCGCATTGCATGTTTGTATTTAATATATGAAACTTAATTATAGGAACCCTAGCTTCCAGAATTTTTTTAATACCACTGATATTGGGAACACATGTTTTCAATACAATACTTATTATTTCTAGGAATTCTTTTTGTTCAGTCCTATCTAGAAGATTGAAAGGATGTACCATATAAAAGAATTTTTTCCAAACCTAAAAAAAAAAGAAGTTTGCTATAACCAGTTTTTAGAAAACTAAAGAACATTTAGTAACTTAAAACTATGTGTATGTATACATGGGCTTGCACTCACTGTATCCAATGGTTTGAATGAAGTTGTTTTACACAACAAATCAAGATCACATCCTGTTTGACCAAAACCATTAACCGAAGATCCAAATGGTACTACAGTTAAATTTTTAAACATTTTAGACACATGATAAAAAATCAATTCTGCGGTAGAAAATCTTAATCTTATATTTAGGTCTGTAATTTTTAATATATCATAGAGTGATATCATTTGATCTGATAGCTGAAATATTGAATAACTTTTTAATTATTCTATGGTAAATTCTAATTTATTATAGTTTATACATTACCGATTTTATTAATATTAACTGATCTTTTATTTCTTTCAATGAGGGAATATGAAATTTTGAGTATGGACAAATTTCTGATGACTTTGGATAATTTTTTTTTGCAGTAAAACCACCTCTAGGATTATAAACAAATAGCGATGTCATTGGTAAAGCGATGTCCTCGCTTAGTTTATATTTACCTATCTCTCTTAAGTTTAGACAATCTTTGACTGATTCTAATTCTATCAATACAAAATTCTACAAATAATATTATAACATATATATATGTTAGTTTCATTTTATAAGCCATAAATGAAGTAGTACAAAATAGTTTAATATCCTGTACTTACACAATCACGGTTTGTATGATAAGGAAAACACTTTATTATTTTTCCATAACGATTGCAAAACTGTGTGAGGTCATGAAGATGATCAAACGAGTTAAGCTTTACTAGAATACTTCTTTTA